>JASDQU010190617.1:9559-20178 GCA_032191745.1 Picea mariana
TTTATCGAGCAAGATGCAAGGGAGTTCTATTTAAAAAAGATTTCTCTCTCGGCAATTCCATTTCGTTGCAAAGATTTAGAGTTTGAAAATTTCAAAATTTATGAAATTGGGAAAATAAATAATTAAAGAAAAAATAAATAAATCAACTTTAATTTAATTTACAATGTTAATACTAAATATATGTTACTTTTCATTCTAAATGAATTTTTCCAGAAATGACATACGAAGTTTATGAGCAAATATGTATTTAAATGAGATTGTAGTGTATTAAATGGAATTAAATTTTGTTGTATAAACAAAATTCATTATTGTTGACTCATTTTAATTCTCATTTTAAATTTAGTGTAATGTCTAAAATGGATTTAATTTTTTTATTATTATACATAATTGATTATTAAATATTTGAAGTTAATAATAAATATAATAATTAAAAAATCATTTTAACACATAATTTATTAAAGCATTACTGAAAACAAATTGATTCTTATGTATGAATAGGGAATGAAATGTTCAAGCCACAATTGACCAATTTGCGGCTGATATATACATATATATAATTTATGAAATTAAATAGAGTGCTATTTATTTTGCCTATTCCAAAATACAAATATTTTTCATCAACTGTTCAAGTTGACCATCTTCCATAGCTTAATACACAATAATACGAGATACTATCTTCCGATAAATTATGACCATTCTCATGTCGTTTGTAACGTAGAGAGCCTTTCCTAAACTTTGTAACTTTCGAATGGAAATTTTCATATTGCATTGAACAATTGATGAAAAAGAAAATAAAAGAATGAAATACATCAAACATATATTTCAATTAGTACATATAAGCATTGTTGAAAGAATAGTAGGGTTCCATGTTTATGCTTTATTTACACTTACAAAGTTATGGCTTTGCCACAGATGACAAACAACCTTCCCAAATCCTGATACTCCATGAGGAGATACCACTGGTCACCAGATACCTTGATTGGAAATCATGCATGAGTAGAATCAGCCATGAGACATCCACATGTAAAAGTGTATTGGTGTACAATCCATTGAATTTTCTCCACGTGATTTGGCTTTTTCCATTTTATTTCTTCCTCCAGTAACCTACCATGGAGAAGGAAGACACAATTCACATCAGATTTTGAACACATGGTTTTGATGTAGAGGAGATCCTCATATATAATCTTTTCCTTGAGCATAAGAAAATGCATCTCTGCAACAAAGGACTATTCTAAAATGGTCTTAGAGAAAACAAATCCTAGAGAAGTGATACTACAAGAGGTATCTATTTTCAATGTTACTAATTACTTTGAAATTCTGGCCAATGAGGCATCTAAGTTGAGGGGCAATATAGTATCCCTCTAGTGAGTGATAAGCGACTAGGTTAATCTAGGTAAATCATTTAATAGCTATATGTGATCTCTACACATGCACTGCCTCTATTTGCTACAACAGACCAAGGCTTCGGTCAGACAATGAAGTCTTGTCTAGGTTTTGGAAGTGGAAGTGAAAGTGGGAGTGGGAATGGATTATGGAACTCATGAGTTACAAGAAACCACACCAACAACCCTTCCCATGATTTGGCTCGAATAGAGGAGAAAGCTCAAGACTTGAGGAAAACACGACCCAAAGCCAAAAAGGAAAAGAAATAAATCATCATTTTTCACCGCTCCATCATTTTAAGAAAAAGTTTCCTCATTTAGAATTTTCTACAATGGCCATGTGATTCTCCTCTTCATTGCACCAAATCTCATGTTTTTATTCTAGGAAAGCAAGAGTCAGAAGATGGACATAACTCAAAATGACATTGTTTTTTAGCTCAACTATGAGCAATCGATCTACTGTTGTCTAAAAAAAATACTTCCAATCTATGTAATCAAATGTGCACAATTTTCAGTCTTTTTCCTTGAAATTTGTTGATTCAGATTGCAGAATTCTATGCTCGAGCAAAGAATTTGTCACTTTGCAGCTCAAGACTCCTTTACGGTATGTTTAAACTTAAAATTTACTAGATTTTGTTAGGGACCTAACCTCCCTAACCCCTCACATAGGTAGAATAATATATTTCCATGTAATAAAGGCCAATATTAATAGGGCCTAGCAATAAGGAATAATAAGTCAAACGTAAGAATACCTAATAGAAGCTTTTGCTTCTAAAAGGATCTTCCCGTAGATTTTTCTTTTGGATAGATAGATTTAGTACAAATAAGAGTAGAGAGCATGAGAAGTTTTGTCTTGAGAATTATTGTAATAGAGCACTGCTCTACTGGAGGTTTCCCCCTCGAAGAGGCAAGTGAACATTGTTTCCTATCAATAAAGGCATTATTCTGGTGTTGCAATTTCATCTATTATCACAACTACATTTGTACCCAAAATCCAACGGCTAATTTGTTTGAGATTCGACAGTTACACGTCTAAAATTCGATGGAATTCTTTTTGTTTAAGCGTCAATGGGACATGGTTGGTTATTCGACACACAATAGCAGTCGTCGACTATCCGAATTCTACAACCGTTGGATCATCCTGCCCCTATAGTTGTCAGATATTCGACTTCCATAGTCGTTGGATCAGTGGTTGGGTTGTCGATCATTCTACTCCATAGGGGTTGGATATCCGACACCATAGGGGCGTCATAACTATGGCATGGCCGTCATATGCAAACTTCATGGAGTCAGATCATCCTATCCCTGGGGCCGTCGGACGCAAACTTCATGGGGTCAAATATCTGATGATACTATATTGTTTAAAAAAAAAAATTAAAAACAAATTTGGTCTCCCTACAGATTTCTATCAGGTCTCCTATCATCATTTGTGCCATTTACTCTGTAATACCCCAATATGTAACTACATGAGTAAGACTTGGATGACCAGTGTATTCCATAATGCCATGAAATTTATCACTATTCTTTAATGCAAGGAAATAGGTGCCACATACATCAACTTCAAATATAACTACTGTAGACTAATAAAAAGAGATAGAGATAGACACATCAAAGCGTGCATATAGAGCTTATATCCCCATTTCCTTAGAGATTTTGATTGGAATTTGATCAAGGCTCTCCATATTCTCACCTCTTTTCATTTCAAATATTGGATGCCAAGATTGGCCATGTGGTATGTTGTCGAGTCCCCCTCTCTCTCTATATATATTCATTCTGCTTGAATATTAGATGTCAATGAATGTGTAGCAGGAAATTACTTACAATTTGAGCAAGGTCATGATGGGGGATAAGGACAAATTTAAATGTGAGTTTGAGAACCATTAGGAGTAATTCTTCTAAGGGTTGTTCCAGAGTAAAAAAGTTGGTTGCACAATAGGATTACTATGACTAAGATTCGGTTTTTGCCTCTATAATGTAAAAAAGTGGACAAGCATTTCCCTACTCTTAACATCTACTCTCTACCCATGAGAATAGAATTGAAAAGAACAATGTTTACTTTTTATTTTCTAGTTATTACCTCCTTTTTTAATCTTCTTATTGTAAATATCTAAATCTTTAAAATGTATTGTGAACCTAAATTTCTTTCTCAATTTTCTCCACTTTCCAAGATATTTGAGAATGGGCCAATGCATATACCAGTGGGGCATGGTAGGGCCTGCCCTATTCATAGGGAATGCATTCATGGACTAATGGTAGCCAACTAAATAATAAATTACAATATTAGCAATGAACATAAAGCTTAAAAAAAAATTATACACATAAAAAGTGATCTACATCACATAAAAATTAGTGTTGTAAACAATAATCTTGTTTAAAATATATAACAAAAAACATAAAAACCAAAATATAAAAATATCTTATTAGGGAAATAAAAGTTATCAAAGAAATTTGATTTGTTTTATCTTGAGAAACTCCTTTGCTTCCTTCCTTCAAATCTCCTTTATTTGTTCCTTTTGACTTTCCATTTCTAAGTTTTCCCTTATGTGAAGGTTTATGTGAAGGTTTGGCTAATGACACCTTAACTTTCACTTGTATGACAACCAAAATATTAAACAAGTTCCAATTGAAATTGCAAAAATCTCCATATGTTGCTTAGTAATTTTTCTTAGAGCAAGGGAAATAATAATAGCAAAACTTTGAATCTCCATTAATTAGTTCATCATCCTTGTTGAATGCCTTAATACATGCAACAACAAATTCAACACATGAGATATACATATACAAACAATATAAGATTCAACATTTACAAACAACACATGCAACTTCATTCTCATGCTCCAAATCAAGTTATAATTCGAAGAGATACCAAGGAAGCAATCTTGAAGGGAGAAATCCACAATCCACCATCAACCTCAAGTTCCACATCCATCAATCTAATATATGATTTTTAGCCTTATATAGATTCATACAAGAAGCTACAAAAGTATACACCTATATGCATGCAAAGCCTTGATGACCTATAGGGAGCTCTAGGAGACATATTCATCTTAAAGGTCACAAATTGTCCAAATCAAGAAAATGGGTTTACTACATGAGGTAACACAACTCAATATTCCAACTCCACATGGTTATGCTCACCAAGAATATGGATTCAATAGAAAAAATATGGTTATTGGATGGAGACACTGTATGAACAAAGAATTCATGAGATTAAAATATAAATGGAGAATGAAACCAAGACGAAAAAATGAAATAACCACACTATGTCTTCCAGTGTCAAAATTCAAAACACTCATGTTTTTGTCCTACGAATATTAAAAAAGGGAGTTGAAATTTCACAATGAAAAATCAAAGCAATGAAGAAAATAGTCCAATAGAAGGTCAACACGAAGTTCAAGAAAATATTAAATATAGATTTCCATGAAGCTTCATTCATCACTATAGGAATACGTAAAAGATTCAAGGACTAATTGATTAAGAAACACATGGTGTTATGGAAAGTAGTATTGACAACATAAGAATAGTTTAGTTGTGAAAGAAACACCATGCAAAATATTTTTGGAATTTTTATAACTAAAATGAAGATTGACTACCTTTACTACTACACCTCTTCCTATGTTCTAAATATTTATAGATACATATTCTATAGAGGGATTAATAAACCAAGGTCTTATTGATTGATCTACCAACCACCCTACAACAACAACTTTGTATACATAAAGGATACCAACAAGTTAAAGTTATTACTTCTTGTAAGTATCTCTTTCATTCTTTTTCTAAGAACGCAATATAATTTTTGTTGCTTCTTCCATAGATTTTGAGTTTGGTTACTTTTCTCATACAATGGTTTAAATTATTTCATTCTATGCTTACCTTTTCATTTATAGGAGATGCTTTGACACTCCTTTTGTATGTCTCTACTGGATTGTACTTTTGAGCTCAATTGACCTATTTTTGGCCATTCACGGGAATTAATAAAATAATATTATCTTATATTATCTAATAAATCCATATTATTTATATTATTTAGTGTCAATGATATTGATATTTGTTCCCATCACTCTCCCTACCATGGCTAATTTGACCTAAAATTCCACTTTTGAATTCACTATTTTGGTAGATGCCCTATCCTCCCCAACCCATCCAAAATTTACTATGGAGATGTGGTAATTGGTTATGTATATGGGGTTGCTAAAGTGTGTAGCACCAAGAGTATAAGGTAAGGCCATTGTTGTAAATTCTTCTACATTAGATTCTAGTTCGAAGGGAAATAAATTTAAATTGTCCATGTAACAACTTCTATGGAATCATGAAATCCTTGGGGAGTTGGATGATAATCCAAGTACACTTAACATGTTAAGAACATTAGTTATAGTGGCCAAGGAATTGTGGATGATATAAATTAAGGGGATAATGGATCACAATTTTTTATTTTATTTTCCAATATCTTTGAGAATATTGTACACTTAGCTGATTCTTCTTAATTGATTTTGAAGTAGAAGTTTTAAGGGGTTGACAATGAAAATGCTAGATCGAAGAAACAAGTAAAGGTGATTATGAGATTTATAGGTTTAAAAAGTTGGTGTAGCCAAATGAATATGAAACTACCTTTGCATCATTAATATTCTTGAAACCATTTGATTTTAAATCTCTATGAATTGGTAGAACTAGAACCTCTGAACTATTGAAAAACCTTGCCCATTTTTTTCATAAACTCAAGAGATGGATACAAAAGAAACCCAATCAAAACACCATTTATTCTAACAAACATAAATTTACACAAGGATACTATCACCACCAAAATCAATACAATTGAAATAGGTGGGCAACAGAGTTCCAAACAAAACTTTGAAACTTCCTTGAAACAATCACTTGATCCATATTGTTCTCCGGTGAATAATGATAAAATATACATATGGAAATATAGATCCATGAAAAATATACATATGGAAATATAGATCCATGAATTGAGGGGTATTGAATCACGTAAAAACAATAGAGGTTTCTTCATAGGTTGATTTTTCCATTAATCATGCTATCAAAGTGTGGATCTTGATGGTTGGGATGGAAATGAGGATGCCTCTCTGCAATCTGGACCTTAACCCAATTTATGTTTCTTGACTATGTTAAGGATATTTCATGTTCTATATATTCAAAAATTCATTTCATGAATCTCCATAGGAAATTCTTACTTTATGGTCACTTATCTTCTTTAGTATATGTCAAATATTCACGTCCTTATACAAGGCACTCCCACATATCAAAGGTATGCATGGTGATGAGGATAAAGAAAATTATATAGATATAAAATAGACATGGTCACCTACTAGATTTTGAAGAATCTATTGTAAGAATCCTTTATGATAGATGTACTCCATTTTCTTATCCATCATGAGTTTAACATCCATTATCTATTGAATTATTTATGAAAAAAAGTTGTAGAATCTATAGGCCTTGACGATGTCAAAAAAGCTCAAGCTACTTCCCATAATGACCTTGATATTTGTTGTAGTGTCCCCAAGGCCGAGCCCTGTCATAAATCATGTTCTGAAAGGAATTGTAATTATGTTTTATAGGATGGTGAGCCAAGTTTTTTATAAGCTGGTGGCTTATGTGTTTGTTAGGCCAGGGAGCCTAAGTGTTAAAGGCCAGGAGCCTGCTGTTGTATATGTAATCATGAAGAACAATTATTAAAAATTTGTAAACACTGCCAGGTGCAGACCGACCACGATGAATGAGTGAAGGGGGACTAAGCTCCATAGAGAGGGCAAGGAATTAGAGGCTGGAAGGTGGGAAAAGGGGCTAAGTGTTTAGCCTAGGGGGCTTAAGCCTAGGAATAATATTTTATTATTATTCCAAAAGAACATATGCCATTTATATTTTTATCCTCAGTTCCTGACCAAGGGAAGGTGATGCGTGCTGGTGGAATGCATGTAGTCTCTAGGGCGACAAGTGTCAACCCTAGTGCATGCGAATAAAACGGCCAGGGTGGACCGTGAGGGGGTTCCTTCTCCTATTCGATCGGACTGCCTGAGCGTGTATGGGCTCTGAGAAGTACGACTGACCCGAGTTCTACAGAGAACCTTCGTGCATCCCTGTGATCTGAAAATTCTGTGTCTGGTTTTGAGAAAACCCATGTATACCTCCGTATTGAACCAAAAGCCTGTGATCGATTCTGAAAGAGCCAGTTTCACCTCTGTTTTGAACTGAAAAAACCCGTATTATGTATGGAGAATCCATGTGCATCCACTGCTTGAGATCGAGCCTGTGTGTAAGATCTCTATTCCGAAGCCGTGACCGTGAGATCGATTTGCCATCGCTGAACCAGTTTGAGGAAGCTTGTGTCTGTTTCCCGTGGGTTGTTGTGGCCATGTAGTGCTGGACTGCGTATGGCTTGTGACCAGTTGTGAAACTCTCTCTCTCTAGGCGAGAGTGGTGTTGAGGTTGGATGAACAGGTGGTTTTAGCCTGTGAGCGTCTCTCTCTAGAGGAGAGAGTGCATAGAGGAAGGAGAGGACTCCTGGAAGGAACCCTGTAGCTGCCACAGAGCCCGGAGACTTCCAGTCCCATCTGTTGTTGTAACCCAAGGCAAGGGAGGTTAGCAGTTGAAGGACTGTCCAGGTGACAGAGAAGGTGTATACTCCTGGGGTGGAACAGGCATGTCGTGAATGAGGGTCTATGGGCAGTGAGCGTGAGAGGTTCCTGGGAGAGAATCCCATCCTTGTGGCTGTGTGTTGTTTTCCCTGTAACCTCAGCCTAGCCTAGGATTCCTTGTCTTGGGGTGGAGCTTAGTTCCAACTCGAGGGTGACCCACTGCTAAGCTTGATGAGCAGTGCAGTCTAAGGCTGGGAGGCTCGTGGAAGGCTTGCACTTGGTTGGTGGAATCTACCACTGTTAAAAGATAAGTATCTGATTATGCTTTAATCACGTTTTGGCATGACTATGCTACTTATGTTATTATGAATTCCGTTGTGTGTATTAATTAATATTAAATTCTATTGATTGTTAATTATAGCAGTAAATAATATGTTTACTCTGAGCTTAAATGTATTTCTTTGTTTTAAATGCATGTGATTAATTGTGAGTGAGAATATTGTTATTCTACGTAGTAACACCTACACAGTAGTGAGTGAAAGGGGTGCTACAGTTTGGTATCAGAGCGAAGGTTTCGACACTGAGCCTAGATGGGCCAGTTGAGTGGTCTTCGGACCAAGGGTGAGAGGAGAAATTGTGTTTGGAGGACCAATTTTGGACCCTGGTATGGTCCGGAGTGTCAAGGAGTTACTTGACCATGCCTATAAGCTCATGAGGTATAGCGGTGTTGTGAAACCGCAGCCGGTGTGGTCTATGGCCACAGGGAGAGAGGACTCCACACCAGTAGTGTTGGGGCCTTAGGATCGGTTCGGGAGGGAAGGTGAGCCCTCGTGACCGTCGGATCTGGAAAATGTGCGCATGGATTAAAATCCCTTTTGAATTGCACAGAAGTGTGGGGATCGCGATACGCGAACTCCCGAAAAACCGAAAACCCGAGAAGATCTACGTTGTAGATCTGGGAGGAAGGCTCGACCGTTAGATCTAGCAGAGTCGCGCTCGAGTTAGTCGTGAAAAATTTTCGGATTTCGCAAAGTCGTGAGAGGAAGTGAGGAAGGTGAACACCTCTGAAACCCGAAACGCCGAAATGATCTACACCATAGATCGTAGGAAGGTGGTTGATCGTCCGATTTAGCAGAGGAGTAAACCGTAATTTCAAGATTTTAGCAGATGGAAGTTTGAGATGTGGGGTGCACGAACTCCCGATACTCGAAACCCAGAAACGCCAAAAGGATCTGTGCCGTAGAGATGATAAAGACCTGACCGTTGGATTTCATTTGGAATGGACGTGGACACACGGGTGTGTACCACGTGCCAGTGAGTCAAGAAGACAGGTGAGAGTGGTGGGACCCGATGATGTCACCGAAGGTGACGTGGACCCTCCTGAATGTACCACGTGCCACGGTGGTGAAGGGCGACAGCTGTGATGTGGGCTCGGAGAATAAAGTAATTCGCGATTTCAGAATTCGCAAAGGAGGAGCACGAAGGCTCAACACTCCAACTCGCAAAGTCGTGAATTGGCAAAGAAGTGCTAGCACTTAGCCCTAGCCTACGGTCATGTGTAGCAGGCGCTAGCGAGGAGGGAGCCATACCCATGTCGCATCTCAGGTATTGGCGTTCGGAGGAAATGAGTCGAGGGTCTTTAACTCACAAACTCGCGAGTTGCGAAAGGGTGAATTTGGTTATGAATATTTAATTGTTGGATCTTTGTGGACCGAGATTTCGAAGTTCCAAAGTCCTGGAATTTGCAGAGCCGGATAGAGATCAGAAAACTTGTGAAGTCAAAACGTTTTTCTTGTTCACGTTGGCTTATGAATGTTGTAAGTTTTCTTGAAGGGTTAAGGCCTGACAAACTTCGGTTGGCTTCACGTCATGTGTGCAGAGTTCAACGAGTGTCAGGACAGCCGAAAACTGACGCCGAGTATGGATTTGAAAGAGGTGTAGAATGCCTCCGAAACAGAGGATGAAAGGGTAGGAAGGAATGTCAGCCTGGGAGTCGAAGGAACAAACTCTAATGGGCACATAAAAGAGACGGATAAGGAAGAACATATGATGAAAATCATTGAAATATTGCAGAAAGATGCCCAAGCTCGCCTAGTTGATAGTCGAAAGCTCATGAAAATTAGGGATTGGCAGGGTGAATTCAAATTTAAAATGTTAAAGAGCCTGGAAAGAATAGAAAAGAAATTGGAAAAAGAGAGTGACACAAGCAGATTAAGAGGTGTCAGAACCCCTGAGAGGAGAAGAAGATCGAGGTCGTAGCAGACATTATCGTCTCTTCCCAAATCATTCTGGCAAGGAGACACACAGTAGTTCAAGCCCGCCCCCTACCAGAAAACACCAAAAATCTAGAAGGGATGAATTGAAAGGGGAAATCAACAAGATTAAACTGCCTACATTCGATGGTGAACATAAGAAGGAAGAATATGATGAAACATGGTTGTTGGGTATGAAGAAATACTTCCAACTAAAAAAATTGCAATGTACTAGCTGAAAGGAAAAGCATCCATGTGGTGGGATCAGTTGGTGCAGGTGCAACACATCAGAGAGAAAGAGGTCACGTGGAAGGAGTTTAAGAGGTATTTCGAGAAGAAATACCTGACCAAAAGATACTATGATAGAAAGATGAAGGAGTTCTTCGAACTCA
>JASDQU010190618.1:18769-34392 GCA_032191745.1 Picea mariana
GAAGTCATAATTATCTTTATGTTGTGGTTGATCGATTTAGAAAAATGTGTTTTTTGATGCCTTGTACTAAGCAGGTTACAACAGAACAAATGACACAGTTGTTCTTTCAAAATGTTTGGGTGCATTTTGGATTGCCTAAGTCCATTATTTCTGATAGGGATTCTCGATTTGTTGGAATTTTTTGTTCGAGTTTATGGGCACTCATGGACACCAAGCTTAAAAAGTGCACAAATTTTCATCCACAAACAGATGTTCAGATAGAGGTGGTAAATCGTACAATGGTGCATCTTCTTCGTGCTTATTGCAGCAAGCATCCTAAACTTTGAGATGAACATTTACACTACATTCAGCATGTGTACAATCGAGCTAAGCACTCTTCGACTCAAACGTCGCCATTTGAAGCATGTTTTGGCTATTTTCCCAAGTCTCCTTTATATTTTATCTTTGGGAAAGATATTGTTGTCGATGGTCAATATGACATTGATAGGGCAGAAAAGTTTATTGAACAAATTCAGTTGATACATCAAGTGGTGCAAGAGTAGTTGGAAAATAGTCAGGCCAAGTACAAGACAAGACATGACAAGCATCGTGTTGATCACAGTTTCCAAGTTGGAGATGAAGTTTGGATTTACATCAGCAAGGAGAGGCTTAAAGGAGAAAGTAAAAAGTTGAAACCGATTCGATATGGTCCTTTCAAGGTTATCGACNCTGCATGAAGACACCATCCTTGACAGGAGAATGCGAACTTCAAAATGAGGAAATGTGGAGTATCTTCGAGTTGGTCTTAAAGGGACGAATCCAAGAAAAGCCAAGGGGATTGAGGTTGGAAGAGTGAGGGAAATTTACCCTCATCTTCACATAGGCCTACCCAATGGGGAGGTGTGATCAGGGGATCAAATTTTGCTCAAAAATTCAAAGTGCTCGAAATTGCTTCAAAACAAACAAGAGCGTAGGCCTCGTCGTTGTGAACCCAACGCAACTTGTTTCATCTCAAACAGACATCAGGAGCGAGAGATATTGCAATCTGTTCAGAAAGTCAAACAGGCAAAAAAAAAGGATGCTGACTGTACAGTCCGTACAGTTCGTACAGGCTGACGTGGCAGGGCCGTACGACAATATGATGATGTGGCATGTGATGATGTGGTAGATTCTGATTGGCAGACATGGTCGAATCGGAATGCGACACGTGGGGTTTTGTTGGTCAATGGTAAGGTGCCACATGGCTTAGTCATGGGCTGCCACATGGCACTCCTTTATTGGATTTTGGTTTGTTATGTAAAATTATTGGAGTCTGTGGGGTTCAACCCCCGGACCTCCCCTCCACATAGAGCCTTCGCAAAGATCGTCCGACCAACAGACCACCAGTTGTGACTTAATATATATATATATATATATGAGTTATAATATATTTAAATTCAAAGTATGTGACCATTGGCAGAGGGTCGGGCCGGGGCTTAGCCCCAGCCCATGGTTGTTTGTTTTTGTATATGACCATGCCATATACCATATCACCCAATGGTTGGCGCATGGTGTTTTAACACATAGCCTGTGGTTTTGTTAATTCATATGACCACGACTGGAGCGCAGGGGAAGTTCAACGGTTTTGTAACGGTTAGCCATTTTGCCAAAGCGCAAGGTCGTATGGACCCCCACGTGTCCAGGTGCTAGGCGGTTAGGGGATGGTGTGCCCATAACCATCCTACAGTTTGTACCATTGGTGCAGTTGCACCCGGTGCTGGGTTTTCATGCTTTATATTGCGTGTGTGCCAGGTTCATTAAACAAGGGTGTGTTTTGTAGATGCAGAGACAACAAGCTTGAAGGGGGAACTTCCAGGAGGCCTAAATTCTTCGTTTTTTGACAGATTGGGGTACTGAAAAAGCCTAGCGAGGGGTTTTTGGACGCTCTGAAGCCATTGGAGCAGTCGGTTGGTTAGTTTGAGCATTGTAAGGCATGGTTTTGAGCACTTTTTTGCAATTAATAGTAATGATCCATTGGAAGTTGGACCAAGAGATGTAGCCCAAGAGAGGGGTGAACTCCTTTATCAATTGTTGTGTTTATGTGCTTATGTTCATTGATTATGCTACTGTCTATGAGTATTTTAAATGAGTAATACTTTAATTTATGTGTTGCAAAGTTGATCCATTTTCTTTTAACACATAACATTTACTTGCAATAATTTCAAGATTTCAAGTCTTCTTCATTTTTAGATCAATGTTTTTTTTTTTTTTTTACTTATCAGACGGTATTCATCAATAGGGCGTTTTGATCTTGACTCCATAGCCCAATGCAGAAGGTGACTGGAACTGCAAAGGAGATCTGAGAGATTCGTAGGGAGCACTCTATCCCCCATGGAGCCTAATTTTAGCACATATCCTTGTAGCGGGGATGGTTTCCTTGGGTTTGGCCTCTAGATGACAAAAAGAAAAGAAAGGGGCTTAAAACCCCACATTTTAGCTCCATCCACATCTGCCCACCTATCTCCCCTGCAAGCATCCAACGAAGCTCCAGACGACAAAGGATAGGTCACCATGTCTTCCAGGTGCCAAGTGGGCTTGTGCCTGTCCAGATCTTGATGAAGCAGTTATGAAAGTCGGGGAGGTGGTTGAAGCATCATCTCTGCCATGAATGGAAAGTCAAAGCGTTCTGATTTTGAAGGTAGTATGTCATCCCAGGTAGTCTGAGATTGCGCCTGATAGGAGACTACCTGAGCAGTCTAACCAATAAGACTTAGATGTTTGGCATTGGATGAGAGGCTCGAGCATGCCTCTGCTGTTGTTTATGAAATTTTTGAGTATATGTATGTGGTTCTGTTAGTTGGTAATAGTGGTCCTTAGTTGAGTAGAGCTCCCAATTTTTTAATTCTTGTGATTCTAGATATGTTCTCTAGTTATGTAATCGATTTGAGACTTTCATGTTAATAGAAGTCAGTTTCCTATTTATTTCCATTTTTTCTGTAAATGTTGTCTAAAACACTCAAGTATGGAGGATCCATCCAAGGATCCTTATGTTGTTATGATGTAGGTTTGATCATGGTGGTGAGGTGATCAGTTTCATTAATTTCCATGTGTTTTCTTTTCCCTCTCACACTAGATGGCTCAGGCATGGAGGATCCAGTCGAGTTGTCACAGTTGCAGGATGATGGAGGTTTGATCATTTTGTTGTTGTGAATGTGTTTCTTTCAACACATTTTGGTGTCTGAAGCACGAACTCAAGACTTCTCTTGAGTTTGATTTTTTCATCTTCGAGCTGCTAGAAGGCCGGATTCCCATAGTGGTCTCATTAATGTCTCTCACTAATTCTTCCCTTTGTTCTCTCTTTAACTCAATTTTCCTAGCTAAAGTTAATGTGGCCCTCACTTCCCTGTACATTTATTGTCCAGTTCTGTGTTGAAACATCATTCATATTCTCAATTTTTTCCATTGACCTCCATCCATATAAAACCAACATCCACCTAACTCTTATGGGTAATGGGCTTGCCTTTCCTGCAATCTGAAGGTGACTCTCAGTGCTAACAACTTGGAGACCTCAAGTACCAAGCCCTTAAGAGAAGGTTCAACTAGGGTGTAGGAACTTCTAGGCCCTTGTGATTTCTCCTATCCTTAGACTCTTTAAATATATTTAATTCAATAAGAACTAGACAAATCTTCTAAAGTGATATCACTTTAGGTCTCTAGAAGTTTGTCTAGACAAGATTTTCTTAGGCAATACTAGCAAAACAAAGAGCAAGAAATAAGCACCTTATGTTTCTTACTCCTAGGGTTTTCAAGAAAGCAATTTCATAATATTAAATATGAACAACATACCATAAATATTTATCATGAAATGAAAATTGAACATTTACTTACTTCACTAAGAATAATCAAGCATAAAAACCCTAGATTTTCCAAAATTCCACCAAGAAATGATCCAAAATGTATCCAAGCAAGTTTGCCTCAAAATTTCAACAATGTCAATTTCAATCCCCCTCTTGTGAGAGATGAGTTATCATGAAAAATGAATGTCACTTTTTATTTTTAGGCCTAAAATTAACTTTAATTCAAAAATATTGGGTCAACCTTGTTATCACTCCAAGAGTCACTCAAGGTTGTAGGTTGAGTAATCTTGGTAACTTAATCGAATGTTTAATGAAATATATATAATTGGATCAGAAATGGAATACTCACTCACTCACTCCTCAAGACACATTGAACATATCCAGACAAGATAAGGATCTCAAAAGGTATTGATAAAACATTTTTTAAACTCATATGGATGAAGAACACTCACTATATCAGCAGGATTATACACATTAAAAAGATATATAAAAGGCTGAATATAACAAGGAAAACTACTTATATTTATGTCCACCAATGCAATGATTTAAAGACATAAATCATTCATTGTGTAAAAAAAAAAATTGAACATGAAATTCAATTATAAGTATAGGAAAAATGAATGAACAGAGGTCTGAACAATAATAGTGAAAGAACCTTATGATTCCAGTATATATATCAAAGTCTTTACAATAAACAATGTGTAAATCTCTCCAAAATCCAACCCCTATTTAGGTCCTCCCGTTGGTCCTCTTTATAGATATTACATGCTCATATATATCCAAAATAAATGGATCTCATAACCTCTTCACCTATATTTAGTTATCCAAGTCAAATTCTTATTTATGAGGTGGATGGAAAATACAAACTATCAAATTTCTAGAAAATGATGCTCAAATATTCACCTATATCTCCCAAATACGAATAGTTGTTGTAAACCTGAGAGAGGTTTTTGAGTAGGATATATTTCTTGTGAGAAAACTCTCTAATGTTCCAAAAATACCTTTCCATATCACTAGAATATATCTCCAAAAAATATGACTAAAACAGGAAAACACAGATTTCCAAAATCTACTCATATTCCTACAATCTAGGATTTGATCCCTAGAATGTTTCCATTGAGGAAATGAAGTGCCACATACGTGATTTGATGGGGGATGACATTATATTAAAATATATGTGGCCACCTTAACCCAAAAATCCTCTTTCCAAGTCGAATTTTGACCAAATCGCATCCATTTTGAAAGTTTGAAGAGTTGGTAGCGCAATACATGGGAAAAACACAATTTGTGCTACAAACTTGTATAGGTGATTGTTTTGAACAATTTTGTCCAAAATTATTTTAAAAACTGAAATAAATGGTGGAAAGGGATGCTTTAGGAGCTGAACTTTGACTTCATAACATATTAAATGTTGCAATATATCAGACTTAATCATTTAAACTTCCCCATACTTCATTTTACAAAAAAGGTTTATGCCAAAATGTAATACTCCAAGTGCTTTAGACAAACACTCAATGCCTCTGGAATTGTTGCTTGGAAGATGAATGCTCTGCACCCTGAAGGGTTGAGCTACTTTGATTCCATTTGCCTCAAATTTCATAGTATATTTCTTTAAGTCAATCACTGCATAGTTGTCATAGTCCCAATAAATAACAAGTAGGGTAGGATAAGGATCCTTATCCCCCATGATTTCAATCACCTCAAAATCATCTACAATATTCACTCCCACAACATCTATTTGCAAATTCTCCAGTCTTCCTATTGGGAAAATACAATATTGTTTGGCCATTCTTAGCTGGATTAGGGAATATGTCAACTGGGGTTGTCCTAGGGATTCCCAAGTATTTTTAGGTAGTATGTTAACATCATATCCTAGATCTAACATAACATCCTTAATCTCAAACTCGTTTAGCTAGGATACTAGTCTAAATTATTTTCCAATTCGTACTTTTCTTCTCTGCACTCTCTGAGTATTCTTCTCAAGAAGATTAGTCCTTATTCTTACTTTTGTGGATTCTCCATTCCATAGAACTAGGTATAGCGCATTGCACAAATTTTTTGTTAACTGGTCGTTCCCAAGAATATCAGAAAATAATTGAAACCAAACGTCGATAACATTTTGTGGTTGCTCAGGTTGTCTCATCATGACTACATGGTTTCTGGGTGCAGGGGGTGAAGTAGGGACTTGCACATTATTAGGGTAAATAATAGGTTGAGGGGGTTTCTCTTGCATCTCAAGCATAGGGATATTCTGAAATACTTCTATGGCATTTTTAAAGAACAAATTATGTTTCAGAGGATCATACATGTCTTCCTTAGGTGCGTCTTTCTGGATCTGTGGTAAATTATCAAAATCAACTCCAATCTTTGCCCCTCCTCAAGTGACAATGTTAAGTTTGGGAAGTTTTCCTCTAATAACTCTCTTGATTTCTGAATTAATGAGGTCAGTTCCTCGTTGACGTACCTGATCTTCCCATTTTTCAATTAGTTATGGGCAGTCTTCAGTTGCATTCCCATTATTTTTGCAATGAGAGCACCATGGTTGCCTCAAATAATGACAGTCTCTAAACATATGGAATTTCTCATCAAAAGTGTAGCATATACTTGATACCCTTCCACCAATTCTTCCTCCTCTGAAGCCTCCTCCCGTTCCACCTCCTTGACCTCTTCCTGGTCCCTAAGGGGTTTAATTCACCCTAAATGTTGTTCAATCGAACCTGACTGCAAGTGCATCCAACACTCTACACTGATTGGTAGTATATTGTGTGGTAGATGCTAAAAAATCACAATGTATAGTATTTGGTACTATTGAATACTTTTGAATAATGGGTCATTGTCTTGACCCATGCCCATGGATTCGAAAAATCTCACAATACTCAATTGTTGGTGCTACTTGGATACCTGGGAAAGCACGATATGGGGTGGGGTTCTAGAATGGTAAATTCATAGATACTTGAACAAATCATCATGTGGGTCCTGGTGAGGGTCCCATCATATTCTGAGGAGGTCACATTCCTCTATTCATGGACATTCGTTCACCAAATGTCCTTCTGTGTAACATTTGGTACACCAAACCTACGGTTGTCCTGGTCTAAGTATCGTCAATTCTTGAATATTTTTTGTAAGCACTGATATTTTCCCTTGTAGTTGCACCAAATTTGCATCTTTTGTGGGTCTGGTCACTTTCAGGCTCCCGGGATATCCGGCCATGGCTTCAATTTTCATTGATTGCTCCAAGGAATCTTACAAAGTGGTTATCCAATATAGCGTTAAAAAAATCTGTCTCAGAGGTAGAAATCTCAGAATATACCATTCTCTTTGATGTTCCTCATGAATTGGATGTGCTAACCTCCCTATAGAATCTTTAAACTTCTGGCTATATTCTTAGGTTGATTCACCTTCCCTTTCCTGAATCTCACGCAACTCAGAAAGAGCTTGTTGTTCTGACTGTGGTAGCCCAAACTCTGCTATGAACCTTGTTTGTACCTGGTCAAGTGTGAATGCATGACCTTGAATTCGTGGCAATCCTGGCTCAATAACCTTCATGTATGATTTGAGATCACGGCCTTTCAAGGTGGTCTGGAAGTCAACCAATTTGTTCACATCTGGAGTCCCTCTAGACCTCCAGATTGCTTCAGACAAGAACCAATGTTGCTCCACATATTTGTCTTCTTTACCCCAAAATTTTGGGTATTGAGCAATCAAACCTCCCGTGTTAGCAACCATTTTTGACCTTGCTACTCCTATATCAAAATAAAACCTAACAGTCTTGGTTGTGACCTACCAGGGGATCCCAATATTCTCCTTGTACTCGCATTTCTTAGTTGCGACTGACTAACTATATGTACTAGAACATAATTAGCATAAGAAGGTAGTATCAAATTAACCACTTTTATAGAATACACTTGGGGTATGGGTGATTCGGGGTTGGTGCCACTGGCTTTGGGGTGGATTTATTTGATATGGGGGGTCGCATTCTCTTCCTATGGAGTGATATCTTCAGCCATATTCCCAATATTTCCTGGCATCGGGGATGAATATTCTCTTTCCTCTTCAAGATCCATGTTGGCTTCCTTCTCCCTTTCTTCTACACCTTCTCTTTCTTTTCCACCCTCCTAGGGAATTCTTTCTCTCTACGCTTCTCTCTAACTTAATCTTTGACTAGGAATTATTTTTGTCTATCCTTCCTCTACTTCTCTTGGTTTAACTTCTTTTTGCAACTTTTCAGACTGTTTTGTTTCTTTCTTTATCTTACTGCGCCACCACTTCTCAACTATGGCATATCTTTTCAAGGCTCGCTCGTCTATTGATTCCATTTCTTGTTGTTTCCCCCATTTATCAAAGTAACCTCTCCCCTCTCTCAGGCCATGACTCCACCCCAAAATCACCCTACCCCAAGTGAGGGTGTTTACTCTACCATCTCATTCGGGGACATAGTCAGCATCCCCTCTTCCATCAAGAAAACCTTAATCCAAAGGGGGATTTCTCTCAACAATATTCCCCTTGCGTCTTTCTTGAAATCTAGTTCTGCTTGTGAAAAGTATTGGTGATTCTCAGCTGCAAACTCAATAATGTATCCTTCTAATGTTGTCTTGACCCAGAAATCAATTTCTCTCGTGACTGGACAATCCATCCGATGAAGTGCTGCAATATTTTATGTATCCCAAGTACAGGTCATGTTGACTCGTTCTTGGAATTATGGATCTTCGTGGAGCCTATCTATTCAGTGGAAAGTTCTTCTGGGAACTTAACCCATAATATCTCTTACTGGTCGCTCGATCTTTCTGAGTAAAATACTACCTCCCATGTATCTTTCACAGATTTTCGTCTCATCTCCGCTTCTTTCCATATGAAGGCATCACAATTTCTTGCCCACCATTGGTGAATTTTAGATTTGTGAATCAATGGAATCATTCTCCCTACAAGTTCCCTTCTAACATAGGTCCCAGAAATGGAACCATTTTTTTTGTGTGGAATTGAACAAACCAGGGTCCTTCTCAGGTTACCAAAAAAAGGTACCATGTAGTCTAGAGTGTTGTAATTTTCATATCCTTTGAAGAGAAGAATTCTCACCCGAAGAAAAACCAAGACATAAGGATAGGGAAGGGAAAGTAGAATACTTCGGTGGGTTCCCAGAACCTTCAATATTCACCATGATCTTGTGTGGGACAGGCTAACTACAGAACATATTTGATCTCATACATATAGAATCTAAAGATAGTTAAGTTGCAAAAAGCATTCATGCACAAAGATATCATATGGAGCTTATCAAGCATAAAGGAGTACTGTAAAGATATAATGCATAAGTGTAAACACATAATGACACCTCATAATTTGAAATTTCAGGTCATTCTTCATATATTACCATCAGAACTTCTGAGATACAATATCAGAGATACAAGTTAGTACTATGTTACAAACTTCTGGCTCTAGAATCATGTCATAGAGCTCTATCTACGCAAAACTGTATGTAGATTACAATTACAGAACCCTTTCTCAACTAAACCCAACAAAATCTAACTAACAACAACAAAACCCAACCAATCAAAAATAGCCAACAACGAGAACCCAAAGTTGAGAGAGAGAACCCCAAAATCCCTTTACAATCATATATATCTCATATATATAAACTGAGTAGGATCTTCTGGCTTTGGGCTCACATTCTTTCTTGTTCTAGTGTAAATGATTTTGACTTGTTGGTTGTGTTATCCCTTTTCACAACCAATTTTTGTTCCTTTACTTACTCCACTATCCAACTCTTACTGTAGCTTTCTCAACTCAATTTTAAACCAAACTAGGACTACATTCCTTCTTGCGCAACTTCAAATCTAAAAATGAAGGGCCCAACAGTAACATCGATAGTAGTTCAAGAAACACAGGAGGCATCATCCTCATAATCAAGATTCCATAGGGATTATATCTCGTCGAGAAATCCATCAAAAAATAGATCCATTTACAAAGGGATGGAAAGTATCCTCTCATGGAGCCACTGATTTCAGAAGGATTAATTGTATAAGGAGACATGCTAGGTATGATACCTTTGTTAAAGTATGTTAACCATGACATCCCCGATGAGAATAATTTTCCATAGTTGGTACCCAACAATTTTCGTAGTAAGTATATTAGTTTCGACACTCGTATGATAGTCATAAAATCACAGGTGTGGGCTATGGGGTTGCAGAAATAAATTCTTCTGAACCTATTCGATATAACCCAGTTTGGACAGAGCCATGATATCAATGCATGTGTAAAAATGATACTAATTTGTTTGCATGGAGGATACATGTGGCTCAACAGGTGATTGTCCATTGATACAAATTTGATAGTGCACATCAATGGTCTTCCGTCGCAAAGGGAGGACCCATCCTTGTTATTTTTCAATAAGAAGAATGAGAAAACTCTAGCTAAGAGAATGAAGGAAAAATTCCATACATTCCATGGACAATGCGGTTTGGACATAGCTATCATACGTGACCCAACGGTAATTTTTTCGATGCAAGACTTATCCTTTAAGTTGTTGAGGAAATGCAAAAAAGATCAAGTGCCAACAACAGTGATAGTGGCCACAAAACGATGTGTAGAGGGAGTCCAGATGAACTGGGCAACATTTTTATTGAACCAATTTTTTAATGATTGTGAGGAAGTGCAGGATAAGGGGATTGAGTTCCATTATTCCTAGTTATTGATCCTATTAGAACTATTGTCTTGGAGGGAGCCAAATGATAGTAATTTTTTGGGAGTCACGAAGAAGCCTTGTTTATCCATGCGGTATCAGAACCTTTGGTATATGACACATAAGGCGCAACAGATGGACATTAATTTTGCATTTTATATCTATAAGGAAAATATCAGAGACAACATCAAAAGAACACCGTTCATATCCCCTCAAGTGGTTGAGGCTTATAAGGAAGTGGAACGCTTTAAGGTAGAGTGTCACCACATGTATGTACAAGTAAAGAAGGACCCAGATTAGCAGTGGTTTCCAACACAATATAGATTGATAGAATAGGAGACGGGCCACATTTTGGTTGATTGGGAAGATGAGTGGAAGATTCCACTAGCAGAGATAGGGCCACGAGAGAAGAAAATCTTGAAAATACACAAGGTTGATGATGGAAAAAAATAAGGAGATGACCATGACAAAGGAAAAGTCCCAGAGGAAACAAATCAATAGACAACATCATGCAATGATAGGAAGCGAAAAGAGCCAGTGACAGGGAGACCTAAACAACAACGACCAAAGTGAAAATTTGTTAAGGAAGTGGCTATCTAGGCTTTGAAAAAAGAATATTTGGATGATATAGGAGACCAAGTAAAATAAGTCATTGATGACATGTTTCAGTGTGCAACACAATAATAAGACATGAACAGATGCATGCAGTAACAAATGGAAAAATTGTGACAACTATTAGAAGCAAAAAACATCATGTTAGGGAAACAAAAAAAGGAGGAACCAGCAATAAGCACTACCACGACTGGAGAGATAGGGCCCAAAATATCCCAGTCCTTAGTAGTAAGAGGAGAACAAATATTGATTAGTCTAGTGAAAGGGTAAGTCGAGTTCCCCATGACATAAATGAAAGAACAAGCTAGGGCACTAGGTCACATTGACTTAGTGATATCACAACTACCAATGGATGTATTGTAGGAATTAGAGATGAGAAAAGGGAAAGATATGAATGTGTGCATAGATAAGACATCCAATTATTTAGTGAAGGTTATGACCGAAAATGTCACATTAGAGACGTAGTAAAGAAAATTTAAATAGGAGCACGATGAGGCCACACATAAAGTAGAAATAATGCAGTAGGAATTCGAGAAGGTATACCAAGAACTCCCAGAGGCATAGACAGAGAAGGAGGCCCCAGTGGAATATCAAGTCATGAAGATAATTGAATACATTTAGGGCTTCTGCACATTAATAGAAAATCTAGAAGTGTGTGTGACACCAAGCACTCCACCTGAAGAGAGGGAGATGAGGAAGAAAAATGTGATCACATCGATGGAAAGTATAAAGACTATAGTAGTAGAGTGTGCTCAAATATATGCAGATACTATGGGAATTTGTTCACAACTCAGTAAGGATAAGGAGAAATAGGAGATCAGTCAAAATACCTAAGTTGTGTAGGAAAAGGCACAAAAATTCAAATACATGATGGGCACATGACCTCCATCTAAGGTGGTAAATGTGATGAATGAGAACATAAATTTGTATTCAAAAATGAATCAGTTAAGGGAAGAGTAGCAGGCTCATGCACAACAGATAGAAGTACTATAGGAGGAAGCATATAGAGTGACATGGACCTTAACAACAACTCAAGAAATCATCAAACAGACAATTGATGAAGGTGTCGAGAAGATGTAGGCTCGCATCACTGCAAAAATAATTGACCAAATTTTGCAGAAGGAAATAGAGGTTGATGAAAAGGCCACAAAAGTGAAATATACCTTCGCACAATTCATTGTGCACTGGAAGAAGGCCTGAGTGGCTTGGGACGAGCCATAGGTGAGTGTTGGGGGGCTATTGGATATGAATTTTTCTTACATTTTTGGATTTGCACCATAAGAAGTCAAAGAAAAAAAGGAAGTTAGAATATCGACCAAAGCACGCAATGGGAGTGGAGTTTAAGGACTCAAAGTGCATGACAGAAGGATGTGCAACAAATCAACGCACAAAAGGAGGAAAATGGTTATAGACCGTTGGGTTTTTGGGGACATTGTTGTCCACATTGTAACGGGCTTAGCCCTATTTTTATGTATAAATATGTAATGGGATTTGGGTAGAAAAAGGTTTGGAAGTTTTGGGGCTTCAACATATCAAAAGTTCTTAATGCTTATTGGGTGAGTCATGTCAAGCAAAGGACTAATTCCAAGGTATGAATGAGGACTAAAGCTCGCACTGTAAAGAATGGCTAGGAAAGTTTGGGTAATGTTACTATTGCTAATTTTGTAGTGTAGTGTGTAGATGTAAGATAATTATTAATGATTAATAAAAGAAGCTAGTCGTTGTGGATGTAGCCCAAGTTGGGTGAACCACGTTAAAATTGTGTGTTGTGATGTGTTTTCATTGCATGTTATGATTTTTAATGTTATGGTGTAATGTTGATATATATTGAATGTATTTTTCATATATGATGTTATTATGTCACACACTAAAGTATCTGGTAATTGAATGAATGTTAAGTGGGAGAATGTCATACATAGAATATGTTGAATGATAAGTAATTGTTAAGTAATGGGAACTGCTCACATGAGTAAATGGTAGTAAGAAAATGAAGAATGGCTCACTTCCCCTCATCACTGCAAAACCCTAGTTCCTACAGCCCCTCTAGATCCCTCGGGTAAGACTTCAATTTCTCTGCAGGTGATGTTGAAAGGGTTGGTGTCTAAGGGTTTTGTTGGTATATAGATGATTGACCCCTAGTCTGCCCACTATGTTCCAACACACAATTTCAAAGATATTTATATTGGCCTCGAATGCATGAAACAATTTCTAAGTATGTAAAACGGTGTGTTTTGTGTGCCACAAGTAATCCTAGCAACATAAAGTTTGGTTTATATACACCACTTATTGTACCTTCTCAACCATGGAAAACTGTGTCCATGGATTTCGTAGGGGGTTTGTCGATGTCCATAACATGTCATAATTACTTGTATGTTATGGTGGATAGGTTCAGTAAAATGTGTATCTTAATGCCCTGCAAGAAGCAAGTCATAACTAAGAAAACAACACATTTTTTCTTTGTTAATGTTTGGGTTCATTTTGGGATGCCTACATCTATTGTATATGAACGAGACTCTTGATTCTTGGGGATTTTTTGGTCTATTTTGTGGGAGTTAATGGACACTAAATTAACTAATATCATTGCATTTCATCCATATATAGATGGAAAAATAGAGGTGGTGAATAGGACATTGGTACATTTTCTACGAAGGTACTACAGTAAACATCCTAAGTTGTGGGACAAACAATTACGTTATGTACAACATGCCTATAATCATGCCATGAATTCTTCTACTCATAGATATCCTTTTGAAACATGTTGGACATATGGTTTGACCTGGGTTCTACCTTAGTTCTCCAACAAAACCCTTATCACCATCGTCCCTTCCAGTAAACCAAAAGGCTACACCGTGCATAGAGTGCACAGTGCAGTCTCACCCGATATGGTTTATGGGTGTTTGCAGTCATGGAAGGTAATGGGGGTGTTATTCTTACTCTTATTTATACTTAACCATGCATTCTATTATAATATTCATCATATTCATTCATCCATTCATAATATTCATTATGCATGCCTATTCTAGTGCGCACTGTAAGTAAATCCATGCATTCATCTATCTAACCATTCAAATATAACTACATAAAGTAATAAAAAATGCAGAGACATTGCACACAGAGTTTTACTATGGTTCACCCCCCCTAAGGCTATGCCCACAAATATATTTTGCTTATTTTCTTATTCATCAAAATGTGTTGCGTGCATTACATCATAATAGAGAGTAGTTAGGTGGACCAAGGTCACACCAAGATCCACAACTTGCAACCTGCCCCTCAGCTACATCTCCATCACATCTCTCAAAACATAATTCAACTCCAAACACATGCTCTCAAGTGCTAAAAAATTCACACAAATATCTCACAAATCCTAGATGGGATACATAGATAGATGCCTCATTCTACCTTAGAATTATTCTATTTATATTACAAAAATGGGTTAAACCCTTACAATATGAATTTAAAACCCTAACCCTAACATGGATAGCTTTGTCCACATCTGTGTCGGATTTACGCAGATCCTATGACACACGCTTATTTTCTTGAGGCTCATTATCTGCAATTATCTCTTTTTCAAGGTGTTGAGTACTTTTTCTGAGGTTTTTCTATGCTATATTGATATATGGTTCTTAACATATGGTATCAGAGCTCAAGGTCTTGGGGTTTCACTGCTACATCTGAGACACCTTGGAATTTTTGCTATAAATTTTTTTCTACAATGTTTTAGAAGGAATGGCTAGGATTATATTTAGTAGATGGATCAAGGTACGTTGGGCTCAAAATTCATCTCATGAGGCCTTATAATTTCAGAGATATAGCCTGTACAAGATAGGGTTCTGGAATTATCCTAAACTGAGTCATTACTAAAGTTTTTCTATAAAAATGTTTATGTAACATTTCAGACCCTGAAATCCAGAGGCTATTTACAGAAATTAGTAAGGTATCTCTGGTAAACATTTCAGATTTTGGGTCCGCTTAAATTTGTAGATACACCCTGTGTAAGATAAGGTATCTGACTAGTCCTATTTACTAGTCTCAAGAAGGTGTTCCAGATAAAACAATCATAAATTCTTCCTAGAGTATCCAAATTGAGTGGGACTGGTTTCATTGGATCATGGACATTCTGTAGTATTTTTGGTGTGTGTTTTAGAATTGTATATCAATTATTTTGTGCAGGGCATGCTATACAAGTGAGATATCTTGGAAAGGAAAAAAATCAGCAAGTTGTGGGGAAGTTACCGTAAATTCCGCTTGGCACATCCAATTTTGATCAGACCTGTGGCATTGCAGAGAAGAAATATCATAGAACTACATAAAATAAATTTTTATACCCAGAAGGGCCGAAACTTAGGAGATACAACAGAAGAAATATTGTCTAGTAGAACCACCTCAAAATCAAGGTTCAAAAGTGATACTTGGCCAACATGCCACCAAAAAAGGGAACTTCTACACCAAATAATCCTCCAGAAAATCCTACTTGGACTCTTGATGAAGGTGAAGAAATGTGTAGGGACATAAATGAACTACAA
>JASDQU010190619.1:1934-20067 GCA_032191745.1 Picea mariana
TTAAATTTGTAAGGGCCCATACATGCCCACATGCTACAAAGATAGGATAGTTTTGAATTTACTTTCTTAGATTACATCACTAGGGAAGTTTAAAGGTTTTGTAACGGGCCCATACATGCCCACATGTCCACAATCTAGGATAGTTTTGAAGCTTTCTTAGATTAAATCACACTAGGGAGTTAAAGGATTGGTAAGGACCCACATGTTGAAATGTTAGTTCTCTAGGGACTTTAAAATTATGCAAGGTTGTACCAATGACATATAGTAACTTAGGTAATCAAGACTTGTAAGGACCACACAAAGTCCACATGCAATAAGGTGACACCTAACTTATTAAAAAATTGGCACACTTTCACTTGTTCACACACAGAGTCACTACTCACTCACATAGTTTCATATAGAAATCGTGGAGGTTGAAGTAAGTTTCCTCCAAAGGGATTCTGAAACACCCCACCCTTTTCTTGACGAGACTATCCACTCCCACTTAATTTCAACGATATTGGTTCACACCCCCAATCTCTGAAATAACCACATCTAAATTTTTTCTAAAAAATCACTAAGTTTTCCTCCACGGGAGGTGACAAAAGAAATTTTTTAGTCTAGGTAGGATCTTAGGGATAGACATCCAAATAACTCCTCGTTATCTAGTTCTCACATCTTCAAACAGTAGAAGTTGACAAATAGGGAAATTTTAAATCCTCCAAGTCAAGTGTTCCTACACCATAAGGCAAGGAGATACCCATGAAGGGTCGAAGGCCGAGGTCCAGTTGTTCTGTGTGTCTCCCCTTGAGGCACTGACCTCTTGGACGGGATCCATCCCTCGACCCATTTCTAAGGCCAAAAATCTAAATGTCGCACTTTGATCGAGGTACCTAGAGAACAAATTTTAGGACACCTACCCAGGTTGCAATTGCACCTTGATCGGATTTTGTGTGGCTATTGGGAAATATCACCAGCTCTTTCGGGATATGCACCCTCTACCCCTCATTATAACTAATTGTTTCATCCTTCACTACTTCCTCTTTTGGTGGCTTCAAACCCCACAGTTGAGTGATATTGGAAGGTCCAATTCTATTTGAGAGGAAGGATGTTACGTCTTTTAGGACACAAGCATTTTATTTTTTCTCCCACGTGGAAAACATTGACCTATCCACATGTATGATTCTTTTCGAATGATTTATGTATGATGCTCTTGTGATTACATACGATTGTGAGATATATTGTGATAGGCCCAAGTTATATAAATACTCTTGTTCATTTTATTACTCTCATCACCATCCGCACACATCCACTTTTCTAGTCAGACATCATAGGGGACCCACATAAGCCTCGTCATTCCAGATGCTTGCTAAATCTTCCTTCTATTCTAGGGGGTGTTCCTAGTCTTGCCAACTCATCGGATCCACCTTCTCACACCCCTATGGGTGCTACTGTCTTGGGATCAACTTTGCTTGGTTCCACTTTACTTGGGTCCACTTTCCAAGGTCAACCGTCCACTCGCTCTCCTTTACATGGAAGCAGGGGGTAAACTTCTTCCCAAGGGGGCAGTACAACCCCACCTAGCCCCCCTCATGGGTTAGGTACACAAAACCCTCACACCATGGCTGGAACTAATCCTCCACCACCACCCCAAATGCCATACTTGGCTTCCCTCAACATATTGGATCTGACTAAGCTCACCAATGATCCTATATTGCACAACCCCACATGGCCTACAATGCCTACCAAACTCCCTTCAGACATCCCCAATTTTTAAGGAAAAGCGGGAGACTACCCAACCAACCATGTCATGACTTTCCACTTATGGTGCTCTTCAAACAACATCATGTATTACTCCGTTCGATTAAGGTTATTTCAATGCACACTCACTGGCCCATCAACCAAGTGGTATGTAGACAAAAAATCAGGCTCCCATGTGACTTTTGAATCCTTGGCCAAAGAATTTGTTACCTTCTTTCAATTACCAATATGCCATGACAATGGTATTGAAATTCTCTCTGAGTTTAAACAAACCTCAGCCACACATATCGTTGACCACATTCATGAATGGCGTCAGTGATGTGGTTTATGCAAAGAATAAACCACCAAGAAACAATGCCTCGGCTAGTTTCTCAGATCACTCATTCCCATCCTTACCAAATATGTGGCCTCCACCTTCCCCTAGTCTGAAGAGGGAGCCATCAACAAGGTGCAACAGTACGACCTCATTTACTCACAGTCTATATACTTGTATACAGTACTACCTGATGCCCCGAGACCCATACCATTCGGCCAGGACAAACCTGGGATGTCTCACTCACCAGATGGATTGATTGGTACCATGACACACCACAATCCGTACATTCAACCACAACCTATGTACGATACACCCAAATATACGCTAATATATGGAGGGACGTCATATTACCCTCCTCCCCCTTACCAACCATCATATCCTCTTGTTCCCCAATAGTCATTAGGGGAACCCCCACTGGCACCCATGTTGTATCCAGTCTCTCAATCTAGTATGGGTCCACCCCCAACCCCTGGATATAACCCTAGAAGTAGTGGAATTACCTCTACTTCCTATACGCCATATGGATCCTATCCACATAACAATCCATATTTACCATTTCCTGGTCCTCCCCAACCGGTTAATCCTCCACCAGGACAACCACATGTCGGCGTCAACTTTGTTCAACCCTTTCCCATTCAACAGGTTCATACATTTGAACAATTGAATATGACCAATATGACTCATAAGAAGAAAGGAAAAAACTGAAACAATGACACCCCAGGACCAAGAAGGAATGACCCCCACAACCATCCTGTTGGGGGAAACCAATACCAAGACCCCCAAGGGGGCAGCAATAACAATCAACCACGATAAGGGAAGAACAATGATATTTGGACTAACTTCCCTTGCGCTATATGTGGTGAGTGTGGACATTATACTCATCATTTCCCCCAAATTCCTGATCTCCAATGGATGAGGGCTTCCATGAACTCACAGGGCCCTCCAGCACCACTTGCCCCTCAGCAGGCCCCACAACAGTATTTGCAACCACCGCCTCCAGCTATTTTGCAAAACCCCATCCCCTACCAAGGTGTGATGAACACCCAACAGATGATCAACCCTACCCCACCACAAATGAGGCAGTATCCAAACCAGGGTGCCACTCAACCTGGGAATCTGGTTGATCGCAGTGTCCTCCTCACCAACGAAGAAATTCTTCTGAAAACCTGCAACTGTCAATACGGTATGCCTCCCGACTCTACCCCAACCACCTCAGAAACACTTCCAGCTATAGAAGGAAAACCATTGATGATTCCACGTCCTAATGTGGAACCCATTCCCCACATACCAGGTATGCCTTTACGGCAGAATGTGCATAACCCTCATGCTAGGGAGGCTCATAATTATAGCCTGGTTGATAACTTAGCCCAGTCTCCCACAACCATGTATGTGTTGTAAGTCCTCCAAACATGTCCATCACAGCGAAAAACCTTTCTTTCTGCCTTGGGGGCAGTCGACACAGCTGACACGCAACTGATCACATTTGATTCAGATAGCAAAGAACCACGTCTTCCTGCCCAAGTAGCCTTCCAGATACTAGTTAATATCTGGAACACCACCATTTATCGGTGTATCATAGATGAAGGTGCATGCACCTGCATCTTGTCTAAACACGTATGGCAGAAAATTGGCTCCCCTGAGCTAGTACCCTCTACCATCACCCTTCGATCTTATGAAAGTTGACCAACATCTTCTGCAGGGCTTTTTCAAAATGTCCCCATAGTAATTGGGGGAAAAACCATCCTCATTGACATTGAATTTATCGATGCCCAAATCGATTACAATATCTTGTTCGGTCGTAGCTACATGTACGCTATGAATGTTGTGGCCTCTTATGTTTTTCATACGATGATGTTCCCCCATAATGGGAAGATCGTCACCATCAACTAGCTTACACATTATGAGCCTAACCATTCCACCAACATTGATAACATCCTCCCCCTTGTCTGTGTTAGATTGGATGATTTTCCAATTGTCAACATTGGCCCTGGATTATTCCAAGACCCATCCATGTTGGGCACTTATCAGGGAGGGCCACCATTCCTAAACCCATATTTTTTAACACAAGTGTGTGTAGTTTCCTCTAAAGGAACAGACATCGGAGATAATAATTATTTCATTGAGTCCTCTCCTTATTCGTTAAAGAGTCAAATCACTAAAGAATACTTCGTAGTTTCAAGTTTCGTAGTTTCGTACTTCAGGCGTTTCAACATGCCTCACCTTCAAATTCCCGATATGAGAAAATCATTTGACAGATCCTAGTCACCATATACATGTATACCTTCCTAAACTTTGACACATCACTGTGGGAAGTGACCCTTTGGGAAAACCACAGAAGATCTAACTTGACAAAACGTGAAGTCCTGAAATATTAAACCTTGGTTAAATAAACTAATCTCAATTAAAGGTAATTGATAGTGTTGCACACTCGAAGTTCAGATATTCACCATCCATCGCATTCTAAATTCATGAAGCCCGAACTCTCGAAATTCCTTAAGCATTAATCAAAGTAAATCGAATATTAAAGACAATTAGCGAATAATTAATCACTTTGTGGTTTCGAGCTTCGAAAATCATATATCGATCTATTATCGAATATCCCGAGGTCCGAAATCCTGAAAGGAATTAAAGTTAAACACGATTAGTTAATGGGATAAACACTATTATCTTGCGCTAATTTTTCGTTAAATCATAGTTCGAGTAAATTCAAATATTATTTCGCACCGATCACGAACCACCAACCATTAATGGAATTAATAATCGATATAGAGCAAATGATTTCAAATAAGATCTCAGAACACCACCCAAATATTTTCATTAAGGAAAGTAAACACATTGTCAGTAAAGGTATACACAAATTGATGCACTTAAGGTGAAAAATATATTGCATTCTGAATTCCATTCGCGTTTTTCACAGATCAAGCTTTAGCAAGATAAGAAGTTTTGCGCATTTTCTGTGATAGGTAACGCAGTTTTGAGTTTACTACTATCATGGCTCCATGGAAAATGGTTAAAGCGACTGGTGAGAGCTCGAGCCAGAAAAAAAATGTCCTCTCAAACACATCGTTAAGAGATGTGGATACCATAAAAACCTGGACACAGGTATGTGATATCCTACAGTATGAGCTAAGAAACTATCCAGAGGAGTTAGATTATGAGGGGACCAAAAATCAGGCGACAAAGCTCAAATACATAGCCCAATAAGATCTGCATAAAATAGCCATGTGACTGAGGCTCATGTCGTATAACGACATGATAGGTTGGGCCCTAGAGAACATTGACATCTCGACTAGGACCATCCACAATTCACAGAAGGTTTTTGTTGGATCTTTCCGATGATAACATTTACAGGTGATGTACAAATTGTCCCCAGCATTCAAACACAGTTATAATGTTGCTTTCTTAAAAGATTTCGATGAAGAAGAGTGCCCACAAAGTATAAAGAATTACCCTGACTTGATCAAGGATTGGTGGGTATGCCCTAATAAATTCAGAGCATACACCCATGGAATATACACCATTGCATCATTAGATGCTCATATGATGTATGTGGCCATGATGTTATGTAGAATTTTTCAGGAAAGAAAACTCTTATCACTTCCTGTTATCATGGGTACCGATCATGCATGAAGTTGCAGAGGGTTTTTCTTTCAATTGGGCCAAGATATTATCAGACAGTTTGGCCAAGGAAATCACAAAATATCAATCATGGAAGAATCCCAGGCCGAAATCCTACAATTAAAACGAAATGACATTATCCAGATTAATAAGTGGATAGTCAATCCCAATATGAGGCTACAGTCTATATCTTTAGAACCCAAGAGAATGGAAGATAATATGCCTCACATAGAAAATAATTTATATACTTTCGAGGTGAATGACACAACAACGCCTTCCAGGTTAGTGGTGCAGTTTGTAGGTCAATGTGTTCATTGTGTCGAGCAAGGGAAAGCCATCACGTCTGGAAACAAATGAGACAACATGTGCATATCATGTATACAGGTCATGATTAAAGGCCAATTGTTTCTGAGCTAGAGGACAAGAAGAAGAAATGTCTCTTCCAAGAGGAAAAGGGACAGAGAAGATGTGAAGGAAACTCTTCAGATTTTACATATTGTAATATTTACTGTTTTCAAATTATGAGAATTCCAACTACTTAGGGTTGAGAACATTGTTGTATAAATACATAGTCTAAAGACTTAACACAAGCTTCTTCTTACCAGATGTAATAGAGAAAAATCTCCTTTGTGAGAATTAATACAAGTGCAGACTGAGATTCCAACCTTTGTGCAGTTTGAGTTATGTGTTTCTCATGTATCTCATATTTATATATTTTCTTTATATCATTCCTTGATATGTGAGTGGTTGCAATTTAGTACTACTACTGCTGTAGTCACATTTTATCGGTTGTTTGATCAGCAAGTAGTTTTTCCTCTGTATTTTATATCAGTAAATACAAGACCTGTGATCTACTTGGATAACTGTATCTTATATCCTTTCAAAGGTGCATTCTTTTTTTTCTTCTACTGTGAACAAGGTAAGATTCATTGTGTATTAATGCCTCATTTTGTTTAATAGTTTTGCAAGTTTCTCCCACATCATTTGATTTTATAAATCAACTCATATGACAAAAGACGGCCTCTGTTCTGTTCTGTCATTAATTTTGTTTGAGGATTAATTCTTATATAACTAACGGAATAAAAATCACCGTTCAATACTTTCCTTTATATTCTTGATGCCTTAGATTATTCTTTAAGCCTTAGTTTTAATCTTAGGAACAACAACTTCTATGCAATTATTTGTGAATTCCCTTGAAGGGAAGGCTATGACCGATTTCTTTGACCTCCCTCCTAATATTTTATCTACTTTGTAGGATTTATTCTATTGGTTCAAATATACCTGTGGGAAATCTAAAATCCCAACCAAGTAGTTACGGGAGTAGAACAACATCGCTTATAAGGATGGTGAGACTATCAAATTCTTCAACTTTCATTTCACCAAATTATACAACCAAATCCGTGAACTCATTCGACCTCAGAACTAAGACGCTTTCATGCATTATTATAATGAATCACATTCCCCCCTAACATAATAGGCTTGAGGAAAATACCATTGATAAGCTTGGTTCCGCTCTGCACATTTGCTTAGACTATGAAGAACAGCTTGAAAAAAAGATCTTCCTAGTGGAGACCCAATTGAATAGACAAACATGTCCTCCCCCTTACAGCTTGTACAAGACATGAATAATCGAATGATAGTGTATGAGCGGAAAGGAAATGTCCCCTCTCTTACCCTTGGAGCAATCCAAATGAAAATAATTTTCAGCCTAAAGCTATCATGCCTCATAGTTAGTGTAACTTTTGCGAGGAACACCATGAGGAAAGTATATGTGAGGTAAATAAGAGTGCCAGAGATAAAATATTTGGTAAAAGACCTGAAACTACTATCGTTGTCCTAGACTTTGTAGAGCCAGAGAATGTCATGATCATAAATACCAGGAATAAATCCTATGCTCCAAAAATAAAATATGATCCTCCCTGCACTTCTCCTAGCCCAAGCTCATCTTCACCAGTTGCTATTGTTTAGGCTCCTAAGGATCCCAAAAAACAAGGAACTATCTCCCCTCTTCCCTCTTCCAAATATAACATTCTAAATCAGTTGGCCAACATCAAAGAAGATGCAACCCTTCTGGACATGGTTGTCATCCCTTAACAACAAAATCATCTTAAAAAATTCATGGAAGGAAAAGCTTCCATTGTAGCCAACCCCTCTAAAGAGGTAGATGAAGAGGATTCGTCTGCAAATAAAGTAGGTGTACATAACTTTAGACACCCTGTAAACAAAAACCCTGTTTTATATTTCTGTAAAGATTATGGATAATATTTCCCATTGTTGCCTCATTGACGACGGTTCGGGCCCAAGTGTAATGTCGAAAATTATTATGGAAGAGCTAGGCTTATCTTATACAAATGAAAACGCCAGAAGCATGATCTCTTATAATAGTTTAAAACAAACGACCATAGGTGATATCAAGGACATGACCTTGGTTTTGTGCATGCATCCTGAAATAAGGACAACCCTTAATATTCAGGTAATAGATATGCCAATGAGTAATTAATCGATCTCTTAGGAATATATTGACAAGATTTGACAAGTGGATACCTCTCACTCGACGAGACACACTTATCCGTTCCTAGGAATGGTAAAAACATCATATTCCTAAGAGAGGGGATAATTTCACCTTACATATAAAGTGTCCCACAGCCTAATGTGAAGTATATCGAGGAATACCTAGGAGTGTATTCCATCTTTGCAGATGAGGAAAACACTACCTTGGAAAAAACCAACTTAGAGGATGGAATGTGGCATATGCACTTTGATGGTTCATGCTCCAATGAAGGGAACAAAGATGGTATTATCTTGTACTCTCCTGTGGTTAAGATTCATAAATTTTCCTATAGGTTAGAGTTTTCTTTCACAAAAAATGTCACTGAATTTGAAGCATTACTGCTATGCATTGAAAATGCCTATAATCTGGGTTGTGGTCACCTTACAGTTTTTGGGGATTCCAAACTTGTTGTAAACCTTGTCCATAAAATATACTCTCCTAGAAACAAGTTAATGAAATTCTATACCCAAACTGTTTGGGAACTTATCTCAAACTTACTTTCTTTCAACATCACTCATGTTAAAAGGGAATTGAACTCAATGGCTAACAGGTTAGCTATTTTTGCAGCCTCTCCTACTCGGAAACTTTTGCCACAAAGACCTGAATGTACCTTTCAATATTTTTATCATCCGCATATCTCTGACAACATAGATTCATGGCATGTCTTTCCTAGTGTGAGAGCATATGTTCTTTCATTCAAATGGAACCTTATAAGCCTAAGGAAATTATATCGATGGAAGATAACAAAATTACTAAAGGCTTGACTCCTCTAGAAAGTTCATTTTCATTGAGTGATGTAGGAAACACTTAAAAACATAAAGAAGAGGATTCAAAAAGGAAAGTGGGTGAAACCATTTCCTTGAACATTGGAACATCTAAGTCTCCAAAGAATGTTAAAATAGGTGCCCAATGTTCTAATGAAGAAAAATTGAAGTTCGCTAAGCTGCTTGGTGAATTTCAAGATGTTTTTTCTTGGTCTTATGAGGATCTTAGTGGTTTTGATCCTGCTCTTATACAACATGCCATTCCTATCAAGGAGGGCATAAAACCAGTTAGGAAAAAACAAATACCCATTAACCCTGCACTGGAAGAAACTATTCGAAAGGATTTGGAAAAACTATTGAAGGCTAGGATCATTTTCTCGGTTAAGTGTTCTGGGTGGGTTTCCAATTTGGTTCCCGTTTGGAAAACAAATGGTCAAATCAGATTATGCATAGATTTTCATGCATTGAATAGGGCTAGTATAAAATATCACTTTCCTCTCCCTAATATGGAAATGATTTTGAAGCAAGTTGCAGGGTCACAAATGATGTCCTTACTTGATGGGTTTTCTAATTACAATCAAATCAAGGTAAAAGGGCCAGATAAATATAAAACCACTTGTATTACTCGTTGGGGCGCTTTTTCTTATTAAAGTATGCCTTTTGTATTATTGAATGTAGGTGCCACTTTTAAAAGATCTATGTAAATAGATTTTGATGATTTGATCGGAACGATTATTCAGATCTATATTGATGACTTAACTGTGTATTCTAAAAATCAATCAGATCATTTTAGTCGTCTTAAAAGAGTTCTCATGTGATGCAGGAAATTTGGAATTTCACTAAATCCTTCTAAGTCTATTTTTGGCGTTACCAAGGGAAAGCTCCTTGGACACATTGTCTTCAATTCAAGAATAAGCATTGATCCTGAAAGGATTGTCGCTATCCTAAATCTTCCTTCTCCCACTTCCAAGAAGGAGGTTCAAGATTTCATGGGTGTTATTAACTTTGTTCGTAGGTTTGTTCCTAATTTTGTTGTAATGGTCAAGCTAATTCATAATTTGCTTAAGCAATATTGTTCCTTTTCTTGGATAGGTGATTTCGAAAATGATTTTGTAGGGATCAAGAAAGCAATCAATTCTGCACCAGTTTTGGTGAAGCTAGATTTTGAGAAAGAATTTATGATATATACTAATTCCACAGAGGAAATAGTTTATGCTATCCTCATGCAAGGTGATGACCAAGGTAACAAAAAACCAGTGGCTTACATGATTCAAATCTTGTCTGGTGATGAGTTTAAATATTCTTTTATTAAAAAGCATGTTTTTGCTCTTGTTAAAGCTGTTGAAATTTTTTTCCACTTCATCTTAGGTAAGCACACATTGGTAAAAGTCCCTTTACCCGTTGTAAGGTTTTTTCTCTCACAGACTTATCTTTCAGGGAAGCTTTGACATTGAATTTCCAATATCCAGGAGCATGATTTAACTATTGTGACTTCTAACACCACCAAGGGACGTGACTTAGCCCTTCACTTAGCTCAACATGCTAAAACTAGTGAAGAAATTGATGGACAAGATAGTTCTCTATCAACATTGTTCTACATTGATAATCAAATCCAAATTCTGTTATTCATGTAGGAGGTAATTTTTCTGCTAAAACCACTGCTTTTAATATTATCATAAAAGGATACTATTGGCCTTCAATCTTTCATGATTCTTATGCTTTTTCGATATCTTATGACAAGTGTCAGAAATTTGTTGGGAAAGAATGCCTTTCAGCCATGCCTTTACAACCTATCCTCCCAGACTTTCCTTTTTCAGAATGGGGTTTGGAATTTATTGGTCCTATTAATCCTCCATCTTCATCGGGACAAGTCTTTATCTTGACAACCACAAACTATTTTACAAAATGGACTAGAGTTGTCCTGCTTAAACATTTGCAGGATGAGCAGGTCATTTCTTTCCTTGAAAATAATATTTTTTCTAGATTTGGTCTTCCTTTGGAAATTATTACAGACAATGGTCCTGCTTTTATTTCTACTAAGCTGACCCAAATTTTGGCTAAGTTGGGAGTTAAAAATTTTACCTCATCATCTTATTACCCTCAAGGGAATGGGTAGGTTGAGTCTACTAATAAGAATCTAGTAAGAATTATCAAAAGGCTCATTGAAGATAAGCCTCACCAATGGCACACTCTCCTCACTTATGCCCTTTGGGCAGATCAAACTACCACCAAGGTGAGCATTGTTTGCACTCTTTTCCAGCTTGTTTATCGTTAAGAAGCCATTATGCCTATTGATATGGAACTTTCCTCCTTAAGGTTAATTCTACAGGTCAAAGAATTAAATTCCTCTGATGTCTCTCAAAGAATGAATGCACTTTTGGCTTTAGAGGAGCAAAGGATGTTTGCCTTGGATAATATAAAGAGAAGACAACAGACTGTTAAAAAATATTTCAAAAAGAGTGTCAAAGCTGTCAAGTTTAAATTCAATGAGAAGGTATTGTTGTGGGATTCATCTCACGTTGATAGAGGAAGGCATTCAAAGTTTCAAAAATTATGACTAGGTCCTTTTAAGATCGCTTTTGTCCTGGGTGAAAATTCTTACATTCTAAACGACTCACAAGAGCGATTTTTTTACTACAACACTAACGGTTCCCACTTGAAACATTATGTGGAACCAGCTTGAAGAGTTTAATGATGGTTGGAATGTTTTTGTATTATAGTAGTTTTCATTTCTGCTTTGACATTAGTAGTTTTTCATTTCTTCTTTTACATTTCTAGTTTTCCATTTCTGCTATTTCATTTTCTGTCATTTCATTTCTGCTTATTTCAATTTTGTTGTTTCATTTCTGCTACTACATTTGTTGCTTGTTGTTCTTTTGACTTCAATTCTCATCAAAATAAAATGTTGGATCACTTTTGCCACAACGACGCTTCTGCAAAGTATTATTAATCAATAACATTCAAGATTACACAGTTGTCATGATGTTCCCCTTGAAGGCATCATTGAAATTGTTATTTGCTTCCACTTATGTTTTATGAGATTGTTGGTTTTATCCCTCTTCTTCCTTCCTTTTCTTCATCCATTTTGAGATTCAAAAGAGAAAGTTCACAATTTTTTTCTCCTTGAAGACAAGAACAATTTTTAGTTGAATGATTATGTTTACAGGGATAAACCCCCTCATATTTAACACTTTCCATGAGTTATTCCCAAATTCCCGATCATTTGTTTCCTTAAATCTGCTCACTTCCCCCTGTCGTATAATCATTCCGATTTATATCTTCTTAATTTGATGTTACTTGGTCTACGAAACTAGAAATTTTGAGTTCTTAATATGTTGGAAACAAATTTCCCTGTGGAGTCGTCAATTTGTTGACGAATAAAATCGTAACAATGAATTCCGCCACAAAGTATTGCTAAAAGCATTATTTTTCAACTATGCTAATAATATAATACTAGTAGGTGGGACTCCCTTGTAGACTAGAGGTGCAAGGATAGACATATTACACATGTTTCACTGTTGTTTTTTATGTTGCCTACACAATCCTAAATTTCTTACGATGTAGTATTAATTTCATATCGGCATGATAATAAGTGGATAATGTATCATTGTGGAACACTCTTGGTAATCACTCACGACATTGAACAAGTTATATGGGTATGAGGGTGATGTTGTTATAGCTTCTATGTTACAATTTTTTTACTAATTCTTATGTTGATTACCTAACCACATGTATACAAAGGATATTCTAATGGTAGCATGATCAAAACAAAGGAAAAAACCTATGAAAATATCCTAAAGTGTAACAAAGGGAAATAAGTTATATGTTTGATCTACAATAAAAGACTATATGCAAGTTCGAATGGGAAAATTAAAGGATATTAGTGTTAGTCCTAACTATTATGCTATTTGTTGGTTAGTGGACTATGTGAATTTCATGAGATTTGAATGGAGGCGCATATAGCATTTTTAATATGTATTATGGCATGGACTTATGGCAAGGGTTAACGTGTAAATTATATTGGGTGGCGCACTATCCAATGGATATCGTCTCAGATTTCACGATGGTTTGGCATTGAATACGCATTGGTTATATGGATTAATTGTTGGTGAATGTGATGCTTATTGGGATGTCTCTTACTTTGAATTGAATGGGCTAGGTGATGGAAGCAACATGCATTTACTGCACGTCATTCCATACTTTCCCTATTGCCCTTCGCCCTAACATTGTTCCATTGTTGCATTTTTCACTCTGTTGGTTATGAAGCTCCACATTTTCAAGCTCTTGGAAGAAATAAGGCTCGGCCAACTCGCCATTAAAGCATTTTTCCACATGTACGATTCTTTTTCTCTCCATACATGATGTATTCTCTGTTGTATGAACCAAATGGTGTCTCAGTGATGCTTGGATTCTATGTGTTCTTGAGAATTTCAACTATGTAGATGTGTGTTATGGTTGTCTATGATTACTATAAAATGTTTAGGATTGCAAGCAAAGGAATGGGTATTTCAAGTTGCCCATTGGTTGTTTTCTCGGTCAATTTAGTATAATAATGGATCTCTATGGAATAATAAGTGAACGGTGGTACAATATGGCTTTGCATTGATGATGGAGGGTTTTGTTCTTTGTATTACTGTCATTTAACTCGTTCCCTCACATTCATGGTGGTAACCCTTACCTAGTCGCAGAGGAATTGCTAACAGTTGTTGTGTTATTTCTTCAACCCCGATTTGTGGTCGCTGGCCCGTTCTTACTATGTTTTTACCGAAGTATCCCAAGATCCATTCTGGGTTGGCCCTAACATTAATACATGCATGTATGGTTGTGGATTGATAAAAATTGTATCTAAGCATTTTTTCAAAAGGACAAGTATGTCCTCATTGGTGTTGTTGTCAAGTAATTCGGCTCTTAAGGATTGAAAAGGGATGTTATATCTCTTTTTTTTTATAACCGACATTGTTAAATTAACCCTCACCTCTCCTCTACAAGTGTTAAACGCACCATGTGCACTGATTTATTTTACTATGCATGTCTTTTCTCTCCTTGGGTGTTAACCATTGGTTCTGTCCAGGACTTGAAGTAGTAAGAAAGACTATGTGGCTCACTGTTGTGTCTTTTTCAAAAGGTATTTTTTCTTGTGGTTAATATAATTCTTGGAATCTTCAACTCTCTGTGTTATTGTTTAAGGATTAACAAACTCTTGTCACTTCCCTGCATTTGATTTTGACAGAGCTTGATTTAGACTCCATTGTATTTTCATAATCGGGCACCTTCTGGGGTTGTCAAGTATTAAGTATCAGTGAAATGGTTATAGAGGTATTTAAAGAACATTCCCTCTCGTCGAGTCTATGTCTCATCCTTGTATGGTAAAATTGTTGGAATAAGAATGAAACAAGAACTTTCATACAGTCGAGGGCTATCTTCCTTTTTGTTATGGTTTCTCTCACTATGTTTTAACCAGCATGGTCTTGATTGGAAATGGAAACACCTGTGTGGTTTTGCTAAGCCCGATAAGGGTTGTGGCAAGTTTAAAAAATGATGCATGTGTGTATTTGGTTCCGTTCGCTTCATATATTATATTGGAACATCGCACAAACTACCAGTTGTTTTAGAAGGAAGTTATATCCACAGAGACAAGGCTCAGGTTTTATGTTTTGGTTGATTGTTTTTTTTGTGATTGATATGATGAAGACTGTGTATAATTGGGCATATTTTGAAGTTTGTTCACTCTTGAAAAGAGACCTGTGTATATTTTAATTGGACCAGATTGTTGATTGGTAAACAGTGGATGTTGATTATTATCATGGTGCATTATCGATTATCAGAGATAGATGTTGAGCATATTACTATGTGTTTTTTTAATTATTTGAAAAAAAAAAAGAAGAAGAAGAAAGAAGGGATCAACGATTTATTTAACAGGACTGTTGAATGGAAAAAAAATTATAAGTTATGATTGCACAGACTGTTATGAATTAAGGAATTCTGAGAAATTTAATTATTGGACCAGCAAGTAGTTTGGTATACAATTGAGAAACAATGAATGTTGGTGCTCTTTGGATTGATTTTAATACACATTTATGATTATTGATTATTTAATTTGTTTTATGAACAATATCCGTTAAATCCCTTGTCATTTTTCTCACTTTTTCRCTCATTATGAATCCCTTCACAATCCCAGATTCACTTTTCATGCCCTGTTCTTAAAATTAAATTAAAATTTAATGAAAACTCTGTGTTACAACAATTAAAAACTAACACAGAGATGGATCACAACCGATATGATTTTGTTATTGTAACACAGTCGATTGTTTAATAATTTGTTGAGCAGTAATCATGTTTCTTACTCCCTTTCATTTTATCACTTTTTCTCTCAATACACCCCCCTCAGATATCCCAGAACTTGTATTCACCCCGTGCTCATTGACAAGTATTAAATGAATTTTAAGGATTGGATTGCATGGGTTTGATGTGATTGTTGAGCCAAACTTTGTTTCATATTAAAGAGATGTCATGTATCATTTTTTTAAGAGGCTAGTTGTTAATAAACATTGCATACAGGATGATCTTCTTTAGTAGAGGAAGCCATGGCCGAAACAACAGGGGAAGATGGAATTGGAACAGAGGGCCTAGAAGGCCAAGATTCTAAATACATTTTGATGCAGATCCACAAGAGTTAAACCATCTCTTCCAAGCTAGATTTTTCAATTGGATTGGACAAGGGGTAGTACAACCTAGGACAGAAAGGCCTCATGTCCATCCCCATCATGCCCCTGGTATCCCTTTCCCCCCTCATGTTTCATTGCAGCCTGAATTCCCTGAGAATGACGGATGGCAGGAGAGTATTCACCCAACAATCTCCCCACATTATCCTTGGCCCAATTTATCTCTACCAGCTCCTCCTTCATCAATTAACCTGAATGTCCTAATTTCCCCTACACACTCACTTGTACAGTCCTCCCACGCAAGAAAAAGACTCAAAGCCAAATCCCACCACACGCATGTCAAAGGAAAAGTTGTTGTTGCCCCCTCCTCTCCCTCAAGTGACTCAGTCAAATATGTTTCATCCTGCATGCACTTGAGAGATGATTGTTGTCATGTCATCAGTGAGATCAATCCTAAAGGCTCCACACAGCCTAAGGCTAATTCAGGAAGGTCAAAGGGAGACAACATTAACAAAGGGAAAATTGCCTCTCAAAGAGGCAAATATGGTTTTTGATTATATTTTGTTATTGATTTGTTGAGAACAGTTGACTGCTGAAGTTTTTGGACATCATACTATTTTTGGATATTTTGGATATTATGTGTTTGGATATGGTTCAAAATATCATTGATATTTAACTTTCAAATTACGATAATCATGATGGGAGCCATAATGAGGGATGTGTTTGATTGATTGACTAGTTATGTTTATTTTTTTTAAGAAACTAAAGGGAGTCATAAGGGGTCCCACCTACTAGTTATTATTTATTAAAAGACCCTTATTATTATTATTATTATATTAATTCTTCCCCTAACTAAAATTTAGTTTAGTTTTAGATAACTTAACTAAAATAAGTAGTTGAACTACTTCAACTAATTTGAGACGCATTAAAGCAAAATGAGAAGGAAGAACAAGGGGAGAATAGAAGGAGAAAGCATACTAAGGTTTTTTATTAAGTTTTATTTAGATAGTTCATTTTTCATTCATTCTTCAATTCATTAAAATCATAATTCTCTTTTATGACAGTAAGGTCCTATTATAGACAACAAGATTCAAAGATGAATTACATCATTCAGACACCTGTTTTCAGAGGTGTTGATCTATCTTTGATAGTCAGTGTAGACTTGTCCATCTATGAATTAAATTTCATGACTGATAAAGGATAGTGTGCAGAGTCGAGTGGGCAACAGTCTGTGGCAAGCTGATCCAACTTTTAAAGTTCATTTTTTTTACTTTCTGTCAGAAGTCCTTTTGCATGGTTTTCATCGGGGACATCTAAGTTGGACTTTGGTCCAAACTCCCTCAAGGATTTTTGTAAAGAGAACGATTCTTTTGATTTCTTGGAATGAAATAAGCGATTGATATTCTGTCTCATATGTGTTAATACATGACTTGGTATTTTTTATTTTGTCTCCACATTTACTTTTACATATGTTATATTCAGAAAATTATATTAAAATGTTGAATTTTACAACAATCTTCTATTTTTTTTAAATCATCCTAAGCCCTTGTAACTAATACTTGTGGATTAGGAAACAAATTTTGAGGCTATAAACATAGGGTGATATTCCCGTCTATATTTCCTTATCCAAGCAAGATCTGAAAATGCCTGAGTAAGATTATTTCATATATTTTCATCAACAATGGGGAGGTATCTCAAAATAATATTTGTGCCTTGAATATCATGCTTGTATGAAAGAGAATTTTTTGTGGGGAGGGAAATGAGGCGCTTGGATAAGATTGGATTAATCAATGAGTTATAGTCTTCCACGTAATGTTAATGGTAATGTGAGGGAACCACTCCCATGTGTTTGAATTAAACCTACTTGGATTAATTCTTTTGAACCGATCACTTCTCGACACAAGGTTATAGGGATAATACTTGTGCATTGGGAAAAGTTCATCAAAGATCCTCCATCATAATCAATAGTGTGCACAAGGTGAAATTTGTTCCGATGAAGAGCACTATCATAGAAAGGATCTGATAGCATGTAGGCTTATGGTTTTTGGAAAGAGATTTGGCGTTTGCATGTTAAGTCACACTGAGAAGTAACATTCCAATGGAGAGTGATCTGATAGCCCTCAAGTATGGTCACATGAGTGAAGAATTTGTTTAGGACTTAAAAGGGCTTGCAATTCATTTATTGAGAAAATGGATAACAAAGGTAGGGGGAAACTTCATAAGATATGTGGTTATCAAAGGTTCCCTTAAGTTAGTCTTGGGACTACATAGACAGAATGGTAGTTTCTTGTATTAGTAATGAATCAGATTAGTAGTGATAAAATTTCTTGCTAAACTTTTAATAGGGGGTACCCACTGACATCCTCTGGGACATAGAATTTGAGTGGGTAGTTGTGGGGGAAACACACCAACCAATACTATTGACCAAAAAATCTATAACTCTTATAAGGACTCCACTTGATCCTCCACACACATGAGAAAT
>JASDQU010190620.1:3885-20178 GCA_032191745.1 Picea mariana
GTGATCAAAAGGAGACTTACCAATATGCCATAAATATTATATTCCCTTCCTTCAAGTAAAATTATAGATGAGTGTTATCATATTCAACAATAATCATTGGTAGATATAGATAAGTGTCTTGATACTACATGTGCCAAGTTTCAACTCAAAATAAGGATTAGTTATTTTATGATTCAGACTTAGAGTTTGAAACATAATAGTAGGATTTGCATGCGGGAGCATAAATATGATGACATGAAGCACCATGTGAAAGTAGGAATATGCATAGTTTGAGTTATCCATTTAGAAAATCTTCATCAACAAAATCATTCAATACATATAATAGAACAACAAACCTTACAACCACATCAGATCATCAAGCACTTCAGAGTCAACAAAAAGGTCTGAAGATAATGTTTCAAGTATACAAATGTCAACAAAACATCATAGGTCAATAAGTATCATGAGGGCATTTGGAATCATAAGATCAAAAGGAATAATCAAAGACAATAATTAGTCAATATCAGACCCCCAACACTCTATAGGTAGACAAGGAATTAATGTTAGGCTAAAGCAGTACAGGATTAAGAAATAGGATCGAAAATTTTAGTAGGGGGGGCCTTTCCTTTTGCTTGTAAAAGTAAAAGTAAAGTAGGGTTTTTGTGGCCTCAAAAATATATTGGATTTCTAATTTGACATCTTTTACATCATCAAATGGTCTCCTTTTTTTTTTTTTTTACCTTATCCCTACACCTGATTACTATGCTTATTATCATATATATCCATACTTATTAAGCTAATGTGCCTAACAAGCTTGATGTTTTTAACTTTTACAATTTACTTTGTTTTTAGTAATTTAGAAAGGTGTTGAGGGGTCCAAATGTACTTTCAATCAGGTAAGGGAGAACGCCTGATAGAAAGTACCAATTAGACTCACTCTCGTTTGTGATGGTGTTTATGACCAATATCTGGGTCTGGTTGCCACTATAAAATATTATCTAAATATTAAAATGAGAACCAAAGGTTTCAAGATGAATTAAAATATAAAATATATTATACTACATACAACTACTCTAAAATCCAATTCTAAACTAAACTAATCCTATCCTGATCAAGAGAAAACTATTAAATGTTGAATAGAGTTAAAGATAATACCTTTTGAAGTAGAAAAAGTTCATACATTCAAATAATAAATGATCACCATAATGTCATAAAAACATTAACAGTTATTTGTTTCATGCCCATAATAACATTATAACTACATTCAATAAGAGAAAACTGTGATTATTTGAGCATAAAAGAAAATAGCAGAAGTAATCCATACAAGATAACTTGTAGCACTCAAATTAAGAATAAATTCATTAAGAAAAGTCTCAAATACATCCATCAAAACAATAGGTTCCTGAAATGTCTCTTGCTATTTATTGATCTAGAAGTAAGAGTACTATCGGTCATTACAAAGGGAAAGTGTCCTTAACTTGTTACCACTATCTATTTTATAGAACATCAAGAGAGGCTTTTCATATCTAGTAACTATCATCCTGCCATATGATAGTTAGAACATTTCATTTCACATTCTTGAACGGGGCTATATAATGATTACAAAAATGATCAAAATACAAAAGTGTGTTCCAAACAATCAAGTAGCCCTTGGCAGTTGAATTATATCTATGAAGTCTTGCCTCGACTTGAAGTCTTCTAATATTATTTATATTCTTCTCAGTTGCATCTTTTCAAGGTCTATTTCATTGTCGCATATCAAATTAATGACCTTTGTTTTAAAACTTTTCTTTGAATGTTGTATGAAGTTCTCTATTAATGAGATTAATTTGACTAGCTACATTAGATTTGTATCCAAGGTTTCTATGTTAACTGTTAGGTATGTGTTATATTCTTTGCATGGTTAGAAATAGTGTCTACATTGCGCCAAGTGCGCAGGGGGGTAAGAGGGGGGCGGAGCACCCCCTTTCCCATGGGGTCATTGGGGGTCGTAGGGGGGTGGGATCCCCCCTACATGGGGGTTGGGGGGAAACACCCCCGAAAAAATAATTTGGTGGTATTTTGCATCTGATTTTGGGCATTTTTCGACTCATGTTTTTTGCCAATGCTTTTTCTATTTTCGGTTAAGGAATTAGGGTTGTTGACTAATCTGGGTTATTGGATTATGGTTTTGGATGCTATAGGATCCTATATGTATATTTTATTGTAAACAATGTATGTGAAATGAATATAGAATATGTTGGTTTTCCCGGTTTGGGTTGCCAGGGGAAAAATCCATGTGTAATGTGTGTATTTTCCATTGTATCTTTTTTATTCTTTTATTGAAAAAATATATGTAGTAAATAATTGTACAAGGTTAAAATAAACATTTGGTATTAGAAAAATTATTTTCTTCAATGGGATGCCTTTGTGGTCATGGTTTTGGATCAAGACTGTGATAAACATTGTTACAATGGGAGATCTGTGGTATTGATTCTTCAAGTGAAAAGAAATGGAGATCTGTGGTATTGATTCTTCAAGTGAAAAGAAAAGGAATGTCAACAAATGACTGGAAAAATGAATCTGAAGGAGAAGAGCATAATCTGACTGTGTCTCTCAGATTCAATATTACTAAATGTGTCTGGGGAAGCTACAACCTAGGAATTATGGGATAAGTTGAGGCATTTGTAATAGTCTAAGTCCCTGGTAAATAAAATGTTCCTCTAGAAGATGTTGTATAACCTGGGGATGAGAGATGGAAACTCAGTGACAAATCATTTGAATGCCTTCAGTACTATCAGGTAAGTCAGTTATTAACTATTGAGATTAAAATTTCAGATGAAGATAAGTGTATCAGTTTACTGTTCTCTTTACCATATGCATGAGATAGTATGGTTATGGCCATAGGCAGTAATACATATACCTTGAGTTTTGATGATGTAAAGGAGATGAGATGAAAGAACATAGAAGGACAAAGCACAGATGCATTATTTGCAAGAGGACGCTCCCATGCAAGAAATAGATCTAAGTCCTCAAGTGGGAGATCTAAATATAAGGGTAGATATAAATCTCCCAGAAATTTTGTAAAGGTATGATGGATATGTGGAAAATAAGGGCATTTCAATAAGAAATGTATATCCAAAATCATTGAGAGAGTGAATGGATTTGAAGGTACTCCCTCTATAGAAGAAAATACATCCAAGGAAGAAGGAGGGAATGTGTACCTAGATTCTTCAAGAACAATGTAGATCATGAGGCATGGTTGGTTGAATCAGGTGCATCCTTTAATATGACTCCCCACAATGAGTGGTTCTATGAATATGAAAGGCATGATGGAGGTAATGTTTTCCTAGGTGATGACTCTACATCCAAAATCACAGGAAGAGGAAAATTCAATTTGATGCTCATAGATGGAAGGATTAGAATATTTCTTGGTGTTCTGAACATCCCAGGATTGGCCAAAAATTTTATTTATATAAGAAAAATGGACGATGTTGGGGTAAAAAAAGTATTTGAAAAATAAACCTGCAGGATGGTTCCAAGAGAAATGGTGTTGCTGAAGAGAGTTCGGATTGGAACTTTGTATAATAGGAAAGGAAGAAATATTAGTGATGGGTGTAATAGTTCAATTGTCCCTGATATTGGAGAGGAAGAAGAAAAAATTCCTACAGTATCTGGAGAAAAGGTTATGTTGTGGCATCAAATACTGGGGCATATTAGAGAGAAGGGTCTTGTACTGCTACATGGTAAAGGTATGGTTGAAGGTATGTCTAACTTATCTCTAGATTTTGATTTATGTGAACATTGTGTATATGGGAAGTATAATCGGTTAATATTCCCCTCTGGTGCAATGAGGGAAGAAGGAATTTTACATCTAGTGCAAAGTGATGTGTTTGGACCTATGTCGGTTCCATCATTGGGAAAATATGTGTACTATGTCTCATTTATAGATGAATTCTCGAGGAATACTTGGATATATTTCCTTAGGAATAAATATGAAGTCTTTGAAAAGGGTTAAAGAGTTTAAGGCTCTTGTTGAGAATCTGTAACATCCCCAACATCCAACTGGGTTATGCCACATAAAATTTTAGAACTGTATACAAAATTAAAAACCTATAGAAACTCTAAAAATGCACAGATTCATACACAATAGTAATAAAAATACACATGCAACACACACAGGAAAAAACCATAAAAATAAACGCATAAATAGTAATGCAACATCTATTTTAACACACATTTGACACTTATCTTGGTAAAAATATCACCACTCTGTGCAGACCTTCCATGTTCCTCCTAGCCTAAGACCACACTGCTCAAAAATCTCTGCAGTGGGTCACCCCTGAGCTGGGACTAAACTCCACCTGAGTAAAGGAATTCCTAACTAGGCTGATGTATTTTAGAAAATAGGAAAAATACCATCATAGGTGCCAAATCGAACTAACATCCTACAGTCCCTCATTCCCCACATGCCTGTCCCACCCCAAGAAGTGTTCCCTTTCTCTGCTCAACAGTCCCTTGTCTTCCCCACTTCCTTTCCGAGGCTTCAACAATAGGCCGGATAGGAAGTCTCGGAGCCCCATGTTATCAGATTAATCGGTAAGTGCAGACACAAACAAATCTCCCTAGCTTCCATAGGAAACTAGAACAAACTAGAACATAATACACACTTCGCCTTAAATGTCATCATCATAATAACTAGTTTAATGAGTTACAAGTGACATACCTTTTAAACGACGCTTGTCCTCTCTAGTCTCATCTTTGTAGCTCCTTCCTTTAGTTTGCAGAATAGTAATCCTGTCTAAGAATCACAAACCAATAAAGAAGGAAAACAAATATATATGTATTCTACTGAAGTCTATGTATATGATCAAGGAATTATATAATAGAAGACGATATGCTTATATAGGGAAGAAATGTATTATTTTATTAAGTGAATAGAAAGTGGAGAATACAACCAATGCCTTGATGTTTCAAGGTCCCCTTTCGATGGCTCTTTGCTTCAACACACACACCTTTTCTCCAATGCCTTGAATGGAGAAGATCCACAATCCGACTTGAAGAACTAAAGCAAAGATCTCAAGCATAATCTGACGTAGAAATCTTCATACAAATCTTAGCCTATTCAACCTTAGCCTTTTCCATGAGACATCCCTTTTTATATAGTGTGAAAGAGAGATGGATGAGGATATTAGGATGATCCCACCAAATCATAGAAGCAAGTAAGATCCAAACCGATCGGAGGCCACCTTATCTTCTAGAAGATTTCCTTCTAGAACATTCGTGAAATTTGAATTTTCTCATGCTTTAAGCATAGTCACACCCTATGCAAAAGTAGCATGCGATGACGTCGCAGTCTAGGTTCAGGGCATAGTGTGACAATCAGGCATCGTCACACTGCATGCATATAGCAGGGTGCAACAATCTTCCTTGACATGGTTTTTGAAAGAGGAAAGAAAATCACTTTTCCCATGGAGAAAGTGTCTTTTAATATTTTCATGGAACAAAAACACATGTTGTCAAGTGATCACCGAGGTGACCAAAATAATGTGTAATAGAATTCCCCCCAAAGTATGAAGTTGGAACTTGTGATAGATGAAATACTTTGTAGAATGTGTGTGTCGAAAACAAGGACCGCATCAATCAGGAACTTGCAAACAAATAAACATCTCCATAATATCATACCATTTCTGAGGTAGGCATTCCCATGCTCAGACTACAAGTGACTCTAATCATCAGTGTCAAGTGAGTTATGGCCACTTAACATACACTTTGGATCCATGTCACCATGATTCGACATAGCCACCAAGAATACACTGTGTATCTATGCTCTAAAAGAATTCAAATTCATACATAGACATGAGACATACATAGTGGATCTATGTGTCAGTACTAATTCATGAATACTCCATCGCGACGTGGATCAAAATGATAATATCCAAGGTCTTCATTTCCATTTTCTCTAAGTATGAATCTATCCATGCGATTATAAGTGTTAAAGTCAAACATGGTAGAAACCACTTGATTACTGGTCATAAATGAAAACCGTTAACAATTGTGAGGGAAATCACCATTGATGTCAATGAATCCCAAGGTACCCTAGTACAATCCAACGAATGTGAATAAATGAGTTTAATTTGAAAATTCAATGGAATCTTCGAATCAGGGGTCAATGATGTGAACCCACTGTTCAAAGTGAAGAAACCTACCATTGAGGCATGCAGGCTCTAATTTACTAAATGATTTCTAAGTCTTTTTCCTAGATAATGATTTGAAGTCGAAAGGAAAAGACTCATCACAGAAGGGCCTTGATGTATCCCCCATCAATTGCATGAAATATGTAACCGATTTGAGGTATATAAGAGTATGAAGTGATTCAAAACTGACACAAGGATGGCCAACATGGTAGAAAATTTATAATTGCAGATGGACAACTCGATAGAAGGCTTGTTAAGGTTGGAATTCTATTGAACATATGAATGCAATGACAATGGTCTTGGAAACATTGACTCAAGGAGGGCCCAACATATGAACTTGTGGATGGTCAAACGAGAGGAAAATGGATTTCCCAACCCGAATATAATGATGAAGGGGGGTGTCATGTTCAAGAGCGACTATTACTGCCACTAACACAAATACAAAGACATTTCTTTCCCAATTGTCCTCCACCATTTCTGGCGAGTACCTGTTTATTTTTACACAAGATTGAGGAGGATAACATATGCTTGTATATGTAAGCTCATCCTTCGAATGAGTCCCTCGGAGTATGTTTAACAAACCCTAAGAAGAAGTGGTTCGATCCCATATGGGTCTTTCGATATTTGTTTAATGAGTCCAGGGAAAGAAAACTCAAGGGTTTTTCAATTTTAGAGAGTCTGAAAAACACTTAAAGAGAACTCCGTTAGGTCCTTTTTCGTAAATTAATCTGATGAGACCAAAAAAGTGACTGCTCATCAGATGTTTTATTCAAATACTTTTACGAGCATGAAAAGAACAAGGTTGCTCGACCATCTTTTCATGTTTAGGGAGCTTGAAAATAGCTTAAAGGATACTCCATAGGTTTCATTTTTCGTGTACCATTACAAGTTCGAAAAAACGACAAAAGACTACCCAATTACATTCTCATGGTTTCATGAGAATGAGAAATAATTAAGACTTTGCTCAGAGTTTTTCCTGAAAAACCCTAAAAGGATTTGTACATGCGAAAAATATACAAAAATAAACCCAAAAAGGGGGGACCCTTGTTCCAACGTCTCATATCTAGACTTTTCAATTCGCAAAAGTCAACATTTGTAAAGTTGTTAAGACTTTAGGGCATGGATAAAGCATAAAAACAATATAATTTGCAAATGAAAAGTTATAAAAGTCAATAAAATATGTTAAAAGTACCATTTTACCATTTCATTTGTAACTTTACCCAAATATTGCTCCAAAGCCCCTTTTCACCCTGATTTTCAACTATTGATTGAGGAGCGCACGATGGATCATTTCATGAATCATCTCCTCCAAAGAGGTAATCTCCTTCTCTTTCATCTTTTCATGGTTTCAAAATTGTTTTTTATTGGTTAACCTTGAGTTTTTGGGTCAATTTTTAGGGGTTACCCGCGTGTTGAGGTTGTCGAAGTTGCCCTATATCGGGAACTGCAACAATATAGGATCATCCTAGGTGACCCTATAGGTGGGGTGGGATGACGTCGCACTGCATGAATGCGCAGACCAATGATGTCCATAGCCAAAATTAAAAAAAAGATGAACATAACTAGATATAACCCCCAGGAAAGAATTTTATGTTTCTAATCTCATCTTATGGTTCCTTGGCAGGGTTTCCTCAGTTAAGATGTTGGAGCAGCGCGAATGAGAGTATGAAGAAGAAGATTACTTCACCGAGAATGGCCTAGGAACATTTATGGCCCTTAGGCAGTGTGGGTTACTAAAATTCTTCAAGATTCAGGGCATGAGAGCCCAGTTGAGACTACTGGAGTACTTGGTTCACATGTGGGATGTGAACGAGCAGGAATTTCGTGTGGTGTCCACACACTCACCATAGATATCGAGAATATCTATTTCCTGACAGGACTATCTCGTTGTGGTTCACAGGTGACACTTATAGGTAGTAGGGGTGGAGGTGAGCCCATGGACTACTATGTATGCCATCATTGTGTTCCAAGTACAGAGAAACATAGCGACATCGTAGCTATCAGGGATGTCTGAGATTTTCCTTTGCAGACTATCCTATATACTATTACTCGCATGTCAAGGAGTGAAACTCCTCATATGGCTCTGCAGATCCATTTTAAGTATCCTATAGAATGTATGGAGCCCAGTGTCTTCAACTGGTGCAAAGGGGTCCTAAAAAGCATGAAGAAATAACTTACCAAGTGCCGCAATGGTGGGTTGAAACAATTTGGATATGGTTTTATTTTGGTATCCTTCTTCCTGGAGAGGGTCCCTATCCTATGCCTACAGGTGAAGTGGGGTATACCCGCTCCACATGATCCAAGGATGAATAGGTGGGTAGATCTCATGGCCCGACATGGAGGTGTTCCTATCGTAAAATATGATGATGTCTTCTTCCAATGGCTGAGGACTCAATTGATCATGGTTGAATATTATGCGTATGTCATGGTAGACTTTCATGGAGATCCATATTTGGCTTTTCCTGACGGGTCCCAGTGGGGGGACATAGGTAAGAAGGAAATTTTGTTTATATAGTGTTTTTGTTAGTTTAATGATATAACATATTTGTTTTGTTTATTTATTCGATGACTAATTGAGTTCTCTCATCAATGCAGATGTGGGACCTTATCATCCGTCGGGATCATCTCCCATCCAAATGCATGGAGAGAGAGGTTTTGTAGTAGGATTGGTTGTCATGGACCTCGAGGCCGTAGAAAAGAACCTGGAGGGACTGACTATGCATGTCCTTGATGCTACTGTGTATGGGCTCCCTAGGCACTACCAACTCCACACAGTGGGCGTATCCGCATCTATCGGTCGAATTCTCCATAGAGTAGGAAAGGTAGTCACTTGTTATAATGAGCAACATCCTTGATGCTTTTTGTATATGAAGCCATGAGATTCACATTTTTGATATTTTGGTCTTTGGACAAAAACACTTTTTGTAAACTTTTATCACTATAAATATAAGGCTCCTACCGACTTACTTGTTTTTATGCACAAAGTGTTATTGGATTTTATAAATGTCTCAAATGTATGTCTAACACATAATTATCCAATGCATCTGTTAATGTATTTAGACATCTAGGAATGTGTTGATATTCAATGTAATCAAAATTACATTCCAAGAGGCGAATTTGTAAATATACCCTTAACAAAGTAGGAATTCAGATAGAATAAACATTACTCAACTGTAGTACTACTAACTGTGAATCAAGTCTTACAATAATATGATGGATTCCAAGTGAAACAACGTGAGTTAACAACTCGATAAATGAACTGTATTCCACGATATTGTTAGTTGCATGACCAAGGCAAACACCATGTAGACTGATCAATTCATCTGTAGGTGCATAGATTGCCCAAGCAGAAGATGCTAAGTTTTGAGTACTGCGACTAGTGCCATCACCGAAGCCAATGTAGGGTAGTGAAGACACCAAAATATGGAAACCAATAACAACTCAAGGTAAGTAGCTGAAGCGTGAAACCAAAAAATGAAAAAGCACAGAAGAGTATGATACACTAAAAATACAAAGAACTCATGCAAGAATGAATTAAGCATAGTACTTCTTCAAGTAAAGCCCATTTCTGGGTTCAGTAAAGGGAATTACGTCATAATCCACCAGCTCATAATCCCCTTTCTCCAACACTCATTTCACGATACAAGGACATGGGCTCGAATTTACCGGCCCCTAGCAAATCACGATCTTGTTCGTAAAGAAGAACTCAATCACCTTTAGAAAAAACATGTGGTTTGACATGCTTGTCATATTGAGATTTGAAACACTTTTTCTTAGTTTCAATGACTAAGGAAGCATCATGATGGGTGTCATCTAATTGCATCAAATACAAAATATGTTCCTCTTCAGCTGAGGTGTTAGGGAGAATTTCGACAACTAGTTTCAAAGATGGGATTTCACATTCAATCGAAAAAATTGCTTCTATACCATATACTAACTGGAAATGTGTGAATCCCGTGGAAGACGTAACGGATGTCCAATAGCCCCAAAATGCTGGGAACAACATCATGTGCCAATTTGACTTATGAATTCCTACCATCTGTCGAAGCATAGTAGTGAGAACTTTGTTAATTACTTCAACCTGGCCATTGTCCTGTGGATAATAGGGGGTTGAGTTTTCATATTGAAGACCCAACTTCTCAGTAAGTTCAGAAATCATGAAGTTGTGAAAATGACTACCGTGATCAGTAGCGATGACTTGATGGACACAAAATCTAGTAATGATATGATTGAATATGAATAACATTGCAGTTTTCTCGGTATTGTCAAATGTAGGCATCACCTCGACCCATTTAGTGAAATAATCCAGAGCTACGATAATGTATCCATGCCCCCCGACTGAGTGCGGGTTACATGTCATGAAGTCAATACCCCATTTATAGAATGGACCAATGGAAACTACATGGTTAAGAGGAGCAGGGTGAGATCGGATCTTATTGTTGTAAGTTTGGTAAGCATGGCATTTATGGACAACAATAATGAAATCCTTAAACAATGAAGGCCAAAAATAACTAGTTCATAAGATATTTTGGGAAGTGGCATACCCAATCATATGACCGCCACATGATCCACAGTGATATTCATTCAAAGATTTTTTATCTTCATCGTAGGTGAGACATCGTCGAAATATGGAATCAATACCACGACGGTAAAGGGTATCACCAAGGATAATGTATTGATGGGATTGATACTCGATACAACGAAGATCTATACTAGAAATATCAGGCTGAAAAGTTTGGGTCTGGAGATAGATGATAATATCTTCATACCATATGTCGTTAGAACTGATCAGAAAGAGAGATTCGTCAGGTAAGGAATCCTCTACCACAATTTATTTTTCAGTAGAGGGAAGGTCACAAATCAATTCAGAAAAAACTAAAGACTTCTTTGACTTGGCGCATTCAAATTCCAAATCAAACTCCTGGAGAATAAATATCCATTTAGAGTACTTGCCCCCTAGAAATTGTCGAGTAAGGATATGTTGCATAGGGTTGCAATAGGAAATGACTGTGATTCTACGTAATAAGATGTAGTGATGAAAACGTTGAACAAATTGAACAATTACCAGGGCCAGTTTCTCCACATGTAAATATTTGGTTTCAGTAGTCATGAGATTCTGAATCAAATAGTATATAACATGTTCATCGTGTGAATCATCCTCTTGGACTAAAACCATAGAAATGGTAGAGTCCAAAGAAGCTAAGTAAAGGAAATAATATTGACTATAATCAGGTGGAAACAACAATGGTGTACGAGTTAAGGCAAGTTTTAAATCTTCAAAAGGTTTGTTTTAATTGTTGTCCCATACAAAATCGTAACCTTTCTTGAGAAGCCGAGTAAATCTGTTCATTAATTCAATGTATTTTGGAATGAATCAACTTAAAATTTTTTCCTTCCCTTGCAAACTTTGGAGCTGGCGTAGAGTGGAAGGAGGAGGTAGACTAAGAATAGCCTCAACCTTCAAGGGGTCTACAAGAATCCCATGTATAGACATGATAAAACCAAGAAGTCATTCGGATTTGTTGGCACAGGGGCAGACCCAGGGTTCAATGCTTGACAACACACCAACAAAACCCCGACTATCGACCCTTTCGGTAACACCTGTGAAGTAGATGTAGTCTCACCTGAGGTAGAAGCATGCGGGGTTATAGGAAGTAGGTGTCTTTAACCAAGATGGGACACATATCTGTGATTATGACACTTCGCAGGGGTTTTGTTAATAGTTAGTAAGTGACATGCATTAGTTTAGTCACCTTATTAACATCGCAGAACATAATTTAGGATAGATCTAGCACAGTAATAACAAAATATTATGCACCTTAAACACTTAGCACTTAGCACTATGGATCATATCTATCATTTTAACATAAGTCACGCCTTTAAGAAACACATACATATTCATTACACATCTAATTTAAGCACTAAGAAAAACATAACAAAAATAACATTGCACAAAGAAAACCATAAGACACCAGATATACGTGGTTCACCCCAGTGTGGGGCTACGTCCACCAACTACTTCGCCTCTTTTACTATGTGCTCAAATATTACATTCATTCACTCCTATGCACTATGCCATAGAGTCAAGCTTCGCACTAGACAAGAGATCTACACACTGAGCACCAGATCCTCCTTCCAAATCTAGGTCAGATGCACATAGCCACAACCCTATATCATAGCACTTGCACCTTCTACAAAATCATAACTACATACATACATTCCTTTGCAAAAAGCAACTCTGTTCACATAGAACTAGATTTACTTTGCTTGCTAGCTACTTTTACAATACAATCTTCTTTATTTATATCTTACAAACCCTTACAATAAGGCCTAAACATGGGAAAATTCCATAGGCTGACATCCCCTAAAACTCATTACAAAAACGCTAAAGGACCCTTTACTAGGTCCACTTATCCCTCAAAATTGGTGAGATCCACAATCTCAGCTCCATCTGGGTGCTCCTTCTTTGAACACTTTTTTGAAGTCCAAAAGTGGGTCAAATCTCACCAATGTTTCCTCAAAACTTGGTCGAGGGCCAACATGCACCCAACACTCACCTGTGACTCGTATCGAGTCACTCAGGTCCAGAAAGTGCTTCTTTGAAAGCCTCGATCTTAACTCAAGATACCTCGACTCGCTGCTTCACCTGAGCCTTCTTCTCAGTGATATCCTGGATCATCTTCTCTGTAACAGGGACTTCCAGGCGTTGTTTTACTACTGCAACCACTTGATCTGGTTGTGAGCCTTGTCTATCAATTTCTTCGAACACATTGTAGTCTTCATCCTACACAAGTTGTAGCTTATGTGTGACTTCCATTACCTTACCCTAGAGGGAAGTGATATGTTGTTGTACTATGCACTGCTCCTGATATCTCTTCCTTCTTTCTACTATGGTGAGAACCTTCATCTGCACCTACACTGAGAATTCTTGTTGTTGTGCCTCCTGTAACTGTGCTTCCAACTTCCTTATCTCTGGATCCTCGACGAGGCGTTCATAGTTTTGGGAGATTCGATCACTTAACTATTTACATTATGAAGCAAGGGCTCTTATTCTTACTACTATGTTTTTAGTGGTCTCCTCCCTTTGGTCACACACCTCGTGCGGAGTGCTTGGTACTTTTTGGGCCTCCAATTCTATTATCCTGGCCTGAAACTACTGGAGGGTCTCAATGAGCTTCACTACTTGAGCTTCAACTGAATCCTACTCCTCCTATGCCAAGCCTGGAAGAGAGTGATATGCTTTACTTAACACTTCTTTGACCATGGCCCGCTATGAGCAGCTGCTCCTTTTCCCTATGTAGCTGGGATTTTTCCAACTGAAACTTTTCCTGAAGCTCAGCTTTCTCTCTTTCCTAGGCTTCTACATTGTCTTGCACTGCTCGTAATTTCACTAGGACTTCTACCTTATCCTTTTTCAAGGATTTTGTAGCCTTCTCCTTCTCTTTCTGTGCTCTCTGGAACTAGGCTTATGTTGCATCAACAATCCTTCTCAATTGGGCTGGTTCATCCCCCAATTCTGCAATCTGTGATGAGGAAGGTGCAGACGACGTAGTAGGTACTTTGCAGAACAAGCGAACAAATTGTTGTAATTCATTCAATTCCTTCTGGATTCTTCCATATAGATCCTTAGAAACATCCTCCATAGCTCCGTAGACCAGACTGATGTCATGCTTAGTGAGAGTGGCCTCCAACCGAGGCTTATTATCAAGCGTCTTCTTCCTTGCTGAGGGTTTCTTTGGAGAAACCTTCCTTTTCTGTGGTGCCACTGTCCCAGTAGGGTGATATTTAGGTGGTGTATCTTCACCTCATCCTTTCTCTTCTTCTCTTTCATATCCTCCTCCATCTCCTTCTACTTCATCTTCTCCTCCGCTTGGCAAATCAGACCCATTATATTCATAAGCATTGTCCTCCTCATTGCTCTCTATATCCTTGACTTCCTCCTGCTTTTACTTATTATTCATCCCACTAGACTGTCTGACATGCTCAACTCGTGTGACTATTGGGATTCCTATGGTGTTAGTGTTGGATAGTTCTACATCAGCGATAGGTACAAGAAATTCCTCCGGCCACTCATTTGTAATATGCTCCATATATTCATCTGTTAGTTTGTAGTATGACTGTAGTTCTTCTTGGTTCTTGTCTTTGCATACGGTGATGTAGATGAAATGAGGATCGAAAAAAAACTTTTCTATTGGTCGGTACTGGTGCAGGGTGCATGGTGTCATATGTGGAAATGATTTGATGACAACCTTTAACTGCTGGTAGTATGCATGAAACATTGCATTGGACTGCCACTGCTTTGTCATCTCGTTGGTGTACCACAGGATGGAAAACCGAGTGGAAAATGGCTTCGAGGATTTGATCTTTGGGAAGGTGGCTCCTTTAGGCATTTTCCAGATGACAAATGCAATCAAAATTATCAGCTAGCTATTATGGAATTCATATCCCAAGTCTTGGGCTTCGCGGAAATCCTTCTCTATCTCATTGACGAGGTAGTTTGCCCAGTTCATCTACATGCCCTCCACACATTTTCTTGCGAGGTCCACCACGAACCCGGTGACCTGTGTGGGGTGGTTCTTCCTCATGATATTTCCATCTAGAAGTTGGCAAGAAAGGCGCACTGCGCCATCCTGTATAGAGGCTACCTTGTAACCTCGCTTTCCTTTTTCAACTTCTATGTAAGCTTCCTTGATGCGCTTCACCAGGGAATGGTATGATTCATTCTCTGGATAAAAATATTAAGGGTCAAGTCCATTCACACTTAGGCCTATAATCTAGTGGATCAACATCATATCCACAATAATATTTCTGTCGAGCCACAGGTATCTGCCATGATAGAACGACAAGAGGAGATTAGCGCAAGCGTTAATCTCCTGGTGGCGAACAAAATGCAGGAGCCTCATCACATTCATCATGGTGGACTGCACCAACCCCTTAATCCATGGCTGTGATATGAGGCAAGGCTTCTTTCCGACTGTCTTCATGAGATAGCAGTGGGGCGCCAACATGGCGTAGTTCTTTCGATCTCCTAAACTAAAGTTGTTGTTCTTTAATAGCAGAATCTGTCCTAACTTACTGCCGACTATGCATATTCCTTTCGAAATGTACGAAGTGAACACGACGTACTCAAAATATCATGGGATGTTTTCACGGTTAACAGTTCCATCCAAAGGTGGAATATAATTAGGTAGGATCGATGGAATCTACTTTGCATTAGCCAGATCATCGCAGTTCTTACTTCATTGTTCAGTTATGGGGTTAACACGACTGAAAAGATGGCCAATCGAAGGGGAAGCTTGTAGTCCCCTATTTTATGATGCCTAAATACCTTCGGATATCAGTATGTTGGCCATTATCTTCTTAAGGACTTCCTCGACAAAATTCTCTAATTCACTAGGTTCGCCCGACATTCTAGCTTTTAAACAGACAGGTCGGGGTAGGAAAATAGACGACGGGGTAGACAAATGGACAGGCGGGGTCTAGTTCCAGATAGAACAACTCGACACATGTACAATTCTCTTCTTAGTTCAGTTAATCACTGGTAGAAAAAGTGGTCCCGGTGCAGTGACCGACGAGTTAAATAAGCAGGGTATAGTAACGCATCTTCCAACGGCTAGGAAATTCTTCCATCAATGTAAATTTGTCCGTTATGGCATGGTATCAATGTCCAAAATATTTCCATCAGCCCATAACTTCATTTTCTAACCATTTCGAAGTGTCATTCTAACGGCCGGGGCACCTCCAATGGTCATATAACTTCGCCAGGGTGAAGTCCCATTCTGCGTGGACCTGTTGTTCCAGCGAGGTTCAAATCCTATGAACCTACCTCCTATGAGGTTCCAGTCTGTGAATTCTTCCATTTGGTCTCTGTATCTTCTTATATCTTGTTAAGAACCAAATATCAATATAGCATAGAAAAACCTCAGAAAAAGTACTCAACGCCTTGAAAAAGGGATAATTTTAGATAATAAGCCTCTTCGAGCGGGCAACCTCCTTTTACCCCACTTAAATGTTCAAGTAAAAGATGATTCAAAATGAAAATGTCTCCTTGGTATATATAGGAGACTAGGAGGTATAATTACAACTAATGGCCTAAAGCCGACATAAATAAAATAACATTACTAATATAATATGCCCC
>JASDQU010190623.1:0-20177 GCA_032191745.1 Picea mariana
AGGGTAGTGGAGGTGGAAATAAAAATGTCCATTTGTTATTTGTGGTTGCTATAACATCCTTATAGCTTATAAAAAATCTCAAACCTCATTCTTATTGTTGAATATCATCATTCTGACTTAAATTATATATATCATCATTCTTATACAAATAATTGAAGTCGACGTATTTTTACTTAAATTGGAATTTATAATTTAATATCATCATTATAAATTATACACCGATCGATGTATACAATTTGATGGATATGGAATACGCCCATCCATCAAATCATATATGATGGATATCGGCTTGTGATGGATGTATATAATTTAATGATATATCTCATTCTATCATATATGGGATAAATCGGTTCATATTGGGCATATCATGGATGTATACAATTTAATATAAGAGTGATGGGCGTATATGATATGGAATCGGCGTATAAGGAAATCAACATATGCGTTGATCGAGTGGCATAGTGGTTGTTGTCGATTTGAGGTGGATGGGCGTATAACTTAAAATTTATAATTTAATATCATCGTTCTTATTGTTGAATATCATCTTTCGGAATTTTGGATCAGAAGCACATGAAAGAAGATTTTATAATGATACAACTGAATCCTAAACAACCACACTTAGAAAACATTCAACAACACAGACACTACGTGATGCTTGTCTTATATGAATTTGAGAGATGCCTTGATTTTATGGATAACTTGTGCTTGGTCCTAGACGTTAGTGCCCTCCAAGGTCACAATCGAATAAAACCTGCCAAATTGATCTCGAGGCAAATAGTTCTGGCCATATTGATAAACGTGGATATGGATATCATAGTAACTGACCTTCTTCTGGCCATTTGTACATTTCAGATGTCATTCTCTTCTTTTTCAAAGACCCGAATAATATTCATCTTCGATTCTTCTGTATCTTCAACACTAAGATCATTTGCTTTACCCCAAAGTGTAGAATAGAGGCCCACAATGATGAATCTTTCTCCCACCACACTACACAGTTTTATTATCAACATCAGAATCAATAGCATCTTGGAATACACTTGCGGTTGGAATTTTCGAAATCAATGGAACAATATTATATTTTCATATCCCTAATTTACAACTTTCTGTCTGAGATTAATTGAGATAACGAAAATAGAAAATAGAAGGCACATTCCTCAGACAAAATCTTTGGAAATAGAATCGAGCATACACTTTAAGAAGCATAATGATTATCTGAGACCACTATCTTATAGAAGTAATAAAAACCAAAATAATATTCAAGAAATTATTATTTCTTTAAAGGGGAACTTCGGAAAAGTTGCTAGTGAGATGTTACATGACAACTCTTTATCTGTTAATGGAAGTAATCTCAGACAATTTATTTTCTTCTTTATTGCCTTCTTTCCCCTTGAAAGTATTTAAGTGATTTTCTATGATGAACGCACTTTTATACTTGTCAGTACTTTTGAGGTTGTAAGAAGCATTTTCTGTACAGTAAAACCAAAAGGCGTAGAACAAAACTTTACATCAACAAACGTTTGGCAGGCACTACATTAACAATGAGATTGAAGTGTGGGAATTCTTTCGACTTCACAGAGACATTCATGAATGCTTCCGTGATGAATTTTGGTGGACTAAAGCAGGAGTGGATAGGCATCCCATTGTGTTGTCTTGTCAGGAAGAAGCCAAACAAGTCACAACACCATTGTCTTTTTCACTCACACTCCTAAAGATCTTCCGTGGAATCTTGTGGCAATGCATCTGCACACTCATCATAATGTACCGACTATTTTTTAATTCCTACTACATTAAATAACCGTCAAATTAAGTTACAAGTTGTGTCTTTGAGTATCGAGATTCCATCAATTTTTTCTCCACAGACACAGTCTCTGAATCTACACTCAACACACAATTAACGGGTTAGAAAATGAAATTCAAAAACTAAAAATAAAAAACATTTGCAGAAAGGGTAGTTATAAAAATGTTTGAGAGATTCTTGCAGCGTATTGATTTTTTACCAAACCCTCCCATACATAAGCCGTCAAAGTCCTAATCTTCCTCTCACAACATTTAACATATTGAAATGAAGCCACAGTGTTGAGGGTTGGGTTCTTTAAAAGCAAATTTTGTCCATATGAAACGAACATGGCGATAGAGCTACCATGCCAAACGCCAGGTTAATTCCACTATCGCCATTTTAACTTAATGTGTTAATTGAAAGGCCGATTGTCCAAACGTCAGGTTAATCCCACTATCGCCAATGGAAAGGTTGATTGTCCAAATGTCAGGATAATCCCACTATTGCCAATTTAACCTAATGTGTTAATTGAAAGGCGGATTGTTTATGGAAGCCTCCAAGAGTCGGTCCACTCGATACGAAGAGTCGGTCCACTAAAGGTCCCAAACCTAGCATCCGGCATGCATCGAGTTTAACCATCCATTAGTTTAATGAGTAAATTGAAACACAGGAATGGCTTCACCACACCGCACGCTTCACATTCATGAAACACTCTCCAAAATGACAGGTGGTATCCATAGTGATAACCCTTGAAACGCCACCGCCATGCTAGTTGAAACGTGGCCGTGCTTGAAACGACACCCAACTTAACCACTACGTCCAGCTACCACTGTGTCCAGCTACAAACGCATCATCTCAAGGAACGTGGCAATGCAGAGTTTTATAAATATTAATTTTTTTTAATCAGTTAACCTGTCAATCAATGGTTAGAGAAGTAATTTCTTAATCATATTAAGTAAATGTGAAAAAGTAAGCAAGGTAACGGAAGTATTCAAAAATGCAAGGAAGTTATGAGCATTAAATTTCATCCATTGATCAGAGAATACGACTAAGAATATGCCAGCATCTTTAATTACGCCGAAAGGCATATACCTATTTACGCCGAAAGGCGTATACCTATTGACAATGGGTACAATTAATGATAGTTTAACCTTATTTAACCTTAAACCCTAATCTAATGGCTATGCATTGAAGATGCTGGCATATTCTTAGTCGTCTTCCAAAATCAATGGATCAGATTTATTGTTCATAACTTTCTTGCATTTTTCAAGGCATCCGTTAACATGTTTACTTTTTAACATTTACCTAATCACATTAAAAAATTATTGTAAAGATATGTAATTTCCATGTTTAAATGATTAAGTAGAATTAAACAGTGGCATCTAAATTAAGGCACCTGTCTGTGCGTTTCATTTTCGCCACGGATTTTCTCAACTGTCGGTGCGTTTCAATTGTCCCTGTTTGCCCATTCTCTACTGCCCCCACGTTTCAGTTGTCCGCCCCCGCGTTTCAGCTGTCCGCCCAGCTGACAATTTGATATACGCGTTATTTAATTTCTCATAGGCATATTTCGTCATTTTTGTGGCAGGCTGAAACTATTATGAGGCTTGCCAGCGCTAATAGCTCGAGTATGATAAAAAAGACGCTGCATTCCAATTCTGCATCTAACGCTGGCAATGAAGATCAACCCTAAAGACTTCCCGTAGGCCAGACGCAGATCGTAGATGTTTTATATTGAAAAATGTGGCTGATACTACTGGAAAAGATAGAAAAAGGGTTTTAGGATAGAAAATTGTTTTTAACATTGTTTCTTGTTTAGCACGCAGTCCTGGAAATTGTCAAGAAATTCTATGTGCAACGCTTCCTCCAAAAGCTAAAGGAGAGGTAAGCAAACTTTAGATCATTAACTTGGATTCTGTATATTCAGAAGATTGAATAGGAAATCCAATGAATAAATCATTTACCAATCATTATTTTTAGTGTAAATTTAGATGATTGAGTAGGCAAACGTGTATTAAAGCAATGAAGTGTTTTGGCGTTTTCTTCCGAGTACACCGTCACAGGCGAAGCTTATGGGAAGCAGAGCAATGGCAGTTTTGACTCCACTCTCACATTGCTGGGATTGGCAGCCTCAAGTTGCCGAGCAATTTCTTGATTTAGCAGCAATCATTCTGCGCCGCACAGAGTGTATGGTACATATATATTTATTTTTGCCAATAAAACATCAAACCTACCCGTATGGAATTATATCGTTGTTAATTACACGGTTTTGAAACGCTACAAATTATTTGGAAGCGTTGACGCGTGTTTTATGTTCGAATTATTTTATATTAAAAAAGGGGTTTTTACAGTGCATGCCGTAAGTTTAACAGCCGTAAGCCGCCTTTCCGCGTTCACCAGCCGCGACTTAGCGGCTGTGCAGCTGGAGAACGTCGAAAGGTATCGGCTGGTAAAGTTACCTTATGGACAAACTTTAAAAAAAGTTAAGAAAGAAAATGAAATTTGTAACCTATCTTGATACTATCCACCTTTCAAACAAAGGATTACCTTAGGACAAAGAAGATGATACCCAACTTCTTCAAACCAAACATTCTCATCTATGATTGACATGGATATCATGCTCAAACTTCTCACTACTAAAAATATATGGGTATGCTTGCCTCTTCTTGAATCGAATCTTGCGTCTACAACTACTAACGCTAGTTAGACTAACGAGGAAATAAAGACACTGTAATCGATCCGTGAGATGCAGAATCTGGGCTTACAGAGTTGGATGCGGGAGTGAAATTCGCAGGTCTCCCTGCATCGACATCTATGAAAGCCGGTTGTGTGGGCTGGATGGTGGGTCTCCCACTATAATCTTTAAACGATTTTTCCAACTGAAAACATTTCGTGTCTCTTCTGTGAATCTCCAATAAAAGTATTTGAAAGCCTCGACACAAATAGTTGAAATAATACACAGAATTTCTAAAAACAACTTGAATCGTGGAAAAATACACAGGATTGATGACAACAACCTACCGAACAAATGTTTGTGAAGACTGTTATGTGACATGAACTCGTATACCTGCAAGCGTTCATGCCCTCGCGCGCAACATCCGAATAAACGAACAAGGTTAAGGTGACGGACGCTGGTGAGGACCTTCACTTAGGTTGGGTAGTCTGCCTTTCATTTAATTTCTTAACGGCGACATCTGTGCCATCCGGAAGTTTTCCCCGTTCATAGATTAAATCACAAGAATTAATCTGAAAACTTCGCTTACATTTGGACAAAACCATCAAAGCCACCAGTGACCAGTGAAAGGTGAAACGCCCACCAGTGAAAGCTGAAACGTTCACCGCCCACTAGTAGAAAGCTGAAACGCCAAGATAATCCCGACTAATGTAGTCCTTCCACTGTCGTGGCATAAAACTGTAAATTAAAAAATGGCTGTATTTCATTTCTCTTCTGTTAATACTTTAATTTTTGTTAATCATTTTGTTTCGGCAATCAGTTAGCTGTGAAAGTAATTTTTAAATATGATTAGGTAAATGTAAAACAATAAACACATAAACGAATGTCTTTATAATAGCTAGGAAGTTAATGATTGAAATCACAGCCATTTATTTTGTGTGACTACCAAGAATATTCCAGCCATATTTAATCCTGTCCATAAAAAACTTATTAAACACTAAACCCCTATTAAATCTGCCCATTGTCAATAGATATACGCCTTTCGGCGTAATTAATTGTGCCCATTGTCAATAGGTGTAGCCTTTAGACGTAATGACAGAGATAATATTTAATTTTTTTTTAGATAATATTTAGATTTCTTTAAATAATATTTAGATAATGGAACTATATAATAAATGACAGAGATAATAAAACAACGCGCATAGTTAATCACTTTTTGTCCGCAAGAAAAATATATCTAGAATACAATTATTTTCAAATAAATGTCATAACATAGCTTAATCAATCTCAATCAATCTCTAAAGCTGCAATATTGTTATCAGTCATCGCGATTAATTAAGGATTAAATGCACATTCAGATGGAATTGCAGAAAACCTCCCTGAGCTATCGTGACAGTAATTGGAAGTCATGTAGTTTTTGCGAACCCAATCAATTCTATGCAATTGATATTGATTTAGGCTTTGAAATTCCAGTTGATCCCACCAATTATTGGTACAGGGCAGAGATGAATCAGATGACGCGTTGCATGTATTCACTTCAAAGGATTAATAAGAGGGAACAAACAGAGCTTTACCCCAATCTATTTTAACCCTTCCTCCGTCGGTCGCCCAATTGTCCCCGTTCCAAAGGGTGGACATGATTCTCATGGATCGACTATTCAGATATGGGATACCCGCAACTTCTTCATTGTTCTTGAACACTCGAATGGGGATAGAATCAACCCAAAATCTGCTCACAAAATGAAAAACATATACATAAACATATAAATAAAAACCATAAATACAATTCATTATATATCCACAACTTCTGAATAGTTCCAACAAGATATGACTGAGGAACAGGTGTAATAGAGCCTTTAATAAGGGGTTGCACATTTTGGACGCTATGAATATAACGACTCCCCGGTCCAAACCCTATACATCTCTCCAATTAGGGCAATTATTTCAAATTTACACCGGGTAGTCAATGGTCGCGATGCATTATCTGCGAGGGGTGAATTCCCATCAAATCAAAAGTTGACGACCAATCAGCGTACAAGTCAAATAACCAAAATGATATTGGAATTGATTATAACTAGCATAGCGGCTAACTCGCCGCTGGTGAATACCGAAAAACTGGCTTACGGCTGTGTGAACGCCGAAAGACTGGCTTACGGCTGTGTGAATAATGATTATAACTAGCATAGCGGTTAATTCGCGGCTGGTGAACACCGAAAAACTGGCTTACGGCTGTGTGAACGCCGAAAGACTGGCTTACTGCTGTGTGAATACCTGAAACGCCTTAATACTTGTGTGAATATATTAATATTTTTTAGTGATGTAGATGTGGCAATAAGTTAGTGAATACAGTAATTTTTAAACAGGATTAGGTAAATGTAAAAAAGTGAACATATAAACGGATGTCTTTATAACAGCTCGGAAGTTAATGGATGTCTTTATAACAGCTCGGAAGTTAATGGATGAAATCAAAGCCATTCATTTATTGTGACCACTAAGAATATTCTAGGCATATTTAATCTCGTTCATAGAAAACGTATTAAAAACTAAAAACCTATTAAATGTGCCCATTGTCAATAGGTGTACACCTTTCGAGATAATTAAAAATTTCATTTTAGGTGTATGTCATGTCAAATAATCATATATTTATTTTTAAATTTATTAAGTAGTCAAAATAATTTAAAAAATAAATAGATTAAGATAGATTTATAATGCCAAGATAAATTTATAATCTCTAAGTAATTTTTATTTTCCCCACTTCTATTATATTATATAGATTTATTTTTTCAAATTTATTAATAATAAATTAAAACTAATTATGTAAAGTTGTAAAGAATGTATTGTCAGTCTCAGTTAGGCTTTTAATAATATTATGTAGGATTAATTGGGGAGATGCAATTTATGAATCACTTTAAAGTTTTAATTATTTAAATTTCAAGTTTTTAATGATATATTAAGTTATTTATATTGATAATGAAATAGTGTATACAAGTTGTTTAAAGTTTTATATTTATTTAAATAGTGGTTAGAGTTTTCATAATATTATGTAAAGTTTTAAGTTTTAATTATATATTTAATTATTTATATTGAAAATGAAATTAATTATTTAAAATTTGAAGTTTTAATTGTATATTTAATTATTTATATTGATAATGAAAGGGTGTATAAATATTGTTTGAAGTTTTTAATAACTTTTTTAGTTTTACTTTATATTGTATCTTTTATATTTTAGTATCTTTATAATATAGGAAACTTAATTTTTTAAAAGTTAGTGAATTGTGTTATACTATGGATATTAATAATATTATACAAGTGAAATTGATTCAATTCTCTATAATTTATATGTGTATGAAAAGTTATGAATTATGTTATAATATGAAAATTATGTATTTGAAATTGTTTTTTATTAATTTATATTTTTACCATACATTTTATGGAAAAGTATAAATCATTGTCTACAAAGTAAAAGATGATTCCATACATCTCATTGTGACTAAGATTTCCCAACGTTGCACTGTCAAGAACATTTCTCAATGTCGCGATGTGAAAAAAAATTTCGAACGTCGCAATGTGACAAAAAATTCTTGACCCCACATTCTAATGACCATTTTCCCAACATCGCAAAAGTAAAAGATGATTCTACACTGTGTCAAGTGTTTCCAAACATTGCATTATAATGAACATTTCCCCACGTCGCATTGTGACGAACATTTCTCAAGGTTGCAATGTGACGACCATTTCCTAATGTCGCATTGTGATGAACATTTCCCTTTTGTTATCAACTTCCTTAGGAAAAACATAAATCATTGTCTACAAAGTAAAATATGACTCCATACATCTCATTGTGACTAACATTTCCCAACATCGTGCTCTAACGAACATTTCCCAATGTTGTGATGTGACGAACATTTTCAAACATCGCAATGTGAAAAAAGATTCCCGACTTCACATTCTGACGACCAATTTCCCAATGTCGCAAAAGTAAAAGATGATTCTACAATGTGTCAAGTGTTTCCAAACATTGCATTATGATGAAAATTTTTCTACGTCGCATTGTGACGAACGTTTCCCAACGTCACAATGTGATTACCATTTCCCAATGTCGCATTGTGACGAACATTTCCCGACATCACATTGTGACGTCCATTTCCCGACGTCACAACAGTAAGAGATGATTCTACAAAGTGTGGAGCGTTTATAAACATCGCATTATGATGAAGATTTTCTAATGTCGCATTCTGATGAACATTTTCTAACGTCGAAATGTGACGACCATTTGCCAATGGCGCATTGTGATGAACATTTCCTAGTGTTGCCATGTGACGAAGATTTCCCAGTGTGTCATTCTGATGAAAATTTTCCAACATTGCATTGTGATGAAAATTTCCCAAGGTCGCATTCTGACGAACATTTTCCAACGTCCCAATGTCATGACCATTTTCCAACGTAGCACTATGATGAAAATTTCCCAACGTGGCATTTTTACAAACATGTCCCAACATGACAATCTCACAAATATTTTTGAACATCGGATTTTGATGAACATGTCCCAATGTCACGAGCATTGTCCAACATCACATTGTGATGAACAACTCTCAATATAATTTTCCATTGTCATAAACATTTACGGTTGTCGAAATGCAACAAACTATCTCCCTACGTCACACTGTGATGAAAATTTCCAATATATATATATATATCGATATCGTACATCAGGCATAGTCATTGTCATGGTCATCATCAATTGGAGTTAACTATCATGATGGTTAAGCATAAACTATCGCTTTGAACCATCATCATTATCATGGTGATGGTGATAGTCAATGTTTTATATTTATGTAATAATATATTATTAATGTATTTTTACTTTAGTACTTCAATATATTAATGTACTATTATAAATTAAATACATTTTTAATGTTTTAATGTTTTATTAATGTATCATTACCTTATTAATTAATGTATTACTTTATTATTGTATAATGTATCATTACCTTATCAATGTATTATTTTATTATTGTATAATAATGGATTAATAATAATAATATATAATTATTTTATAATAATGTATTACTTTATCATTACCTTATTAATGTATTATTTCATAATGTATAAATATTGTATTAATACATTAATAAGGTAAGATATTAATAATACATTATTAAAGTATGAGTTTATATACCATTATAATTTATTACTTAACGCATTTGTTAGTGTTTTATTAATACATTTATAATAATGAGTTAATACATTACCAGCACAGCTGCTAACTCGCGGCTGAGAACGCCAAAAGGTATCGGCCGGTAATTAGCGGTTGTGCTAGTTATATCATTTGATGTCTCTGTGTATAATGCAGACATGGATTCCTCATGGACATGCATGCTCGAAAATGAAATGCTCCATGCTCATGCAATAGGTGGGTCAGCCATTGAATATGAAACGCACGGATAGCTAAGGAGGAAGTTGAAGTAGTGTTCGTTAATAATCTAAACGTGGCAATTATATGGTGCTACAGTAATTTCTTAATATGATTAGGTAAATGTTAAAAATTAAACAGGTTAACGGATGCATTCAGAAATACAAGGAAGTTATGAAGAGTAAATCACATTCATTGATTTGGGAAGACAACTAAGAATATGCCAACATCTTCAATTGTTAGCCATCAGATTAAAATTTTAGATTAAAAGGTCATTAATCGTGCCCATTGTCAATAGGTATACGCCTTTCAGCGTAATTATAATGTATTATTAATGTATTAATACTTTAATACTGTATTTATGAAAGTATTAATACTTTAATAATGTATTGATACTTTTTTTAATGTATTAATTTAATGTTTTAATATCAATAATTATGTTTTAATATAAATATAAATATTAATATCTTAGGGTATTAATAATACTAATAAATACATTATTAATAATGTAATTAATGTATGAATTAATTAATGTATTAATGTATAAATTGAATAATATACCTTACATTATATATTAATGTATAACTTAATTAATACATTGCATTATTAATTTATCATTCAATTAATAAATTACTTTATATATTAATGTAAATTAATATTTTAATTTATGCATTACATTAATACAATACATCAATGTATCATTACATTATTAATGTATTAATATTTTAGCAATGTATTAATTAATAATGTATAAATTTATTAATTAATTAATACATTACACTATTAATGTATCAATCAACTACATTACACATTAATGTAACGTAATAATTTAATTTATAGATTAAATTTATACATTATTATTATCTATTACATTAATGTAATACATTACATTAATAGATCTCATTAATTTGCATACATTAATATAATATTAATGTAATAATTAATTAATAAATTAATTATGTATTAATATATTAATGGTGGTCCCAAAGGCATGTCACTTGTCAACTAGCAACAACCACTTTATAAAAGTGGTTGATATACGTCGATCATCGTCATTTTTCACCTTTCCAAACTAATGACACCAATCAACATATATCAACCACTTTTATAAAGTGGTTGTTGCTAGTTACAACCATTCAACTACAAAAGAGATGATGAAATTTCTTTTGGCAACTTGTCTCGCTCTATATAATTTCGACCACAAAGTACTTCCATTAATTATGGTCTCTCCTATACGAATTGTTGTTTGATTGTTGTGTTGGGGTTTCAGTGCTTTTCATGTCAAGATGAATATGGAACTCCTCTAATTTTTCATCGACAACTCAAATCTTGTATGTTTGATTGATAACTTTGTAACTTCAATTGCAACTAGCATATACTCGATAACTCAACGCTTTCCTGTTAGATTCATAAATCTGTAAATTTGTTTGATTCATAACTATGTAAGTTTAATTGCAACAAGCATGTAAATATGAAGTAGTACAAATATTATTTTTTTTCTTTTTTCTTTTGAGACTGTTCTTTATCAGTTTTATATCTATAAAATAATTGAAAAAATCATAACTCTGTAAGTTTGTTTGATGCATACCTTTATAGGTTTAACTCCAATTAGCATGTCTAACATCCTTCTCTTGCATGCATTGAGCAAACTTATTCTTTGAGGACACTTGTCTGCAAGTGATCTGGATTATTATTCTATTGGTCATTTGATTATGATTATGAGGCATTATGGATATGATGAAATGCTAATTTGTGTATTTACATGGACATGTGCTATTGACTGGGTTCTCCTAAGTGTGTAGGAATTTGGACCTTGAGGATGCAGAGGCATCGATGAAACCCCTTAGACACTGGATTGAGTCAGGGAGTGTACTATTGGGGTTTGATTGTTGTTGATATGACATATATACATATGATTAGATGTTATGAGGGTTGATTATTATTGTTGACATGATTTGTTGATGATGCAGGCTCACGATAGCTTGCCGACTAGACTCAGATGTGGAGTAGAGGGGTCATGTACGATAACCATATAATTTAAGGGAGAGGTGTGGACAACAGCCTTGCCACACCATACTAGCACTCCCACCGTGACTCGAACTGTAGGTTAATGATTACCTAGTTCAAGAAGACCCACGATGCCATGAGGACAGACAGCGACAGTCGCTCACAATGATTCTGAGGGGCACGTAATAAGGCAGGGGCCTTATTCCTTAGAGGCCCTTAGTCTCCCACAAGATCACCTAATGGAGTACTGACTCCAGGGGTTTTTGATGTCTACCAAGTCAGTCAAGAGGTGAGTGGCACCCTTGGAGCATGTAGTGCATTCTAAAGGGAACATTGTGCAATGAAAAAAGAAATATGCGAGTGGCACCCTTGGAGCACATAGTGCGTCCTGAAGGGCACGTCACACAATGAAAATGGAAGGAGATCAGTGGCACCCTTGGAGCACCTAGTGCGTCCTGAATGGCACATCGCATTTTTAACTGATAAGTGAATAAACCTATACGACCTTAGAACGAATGATGTGTCAAGTAAGATTTAAAAACAATTTTTTCCCTAGTAAAAATGTCACCCATCCTAGTGAAATTAAAAATCTAGGTCTAAGTGACACTTGTGGTCAAAAATAATAATCACAATTAAACATGTGACGAGAAGGGAGTAAGAAATTAAATTAATTGATTAAAATAAAATTACTTTGAGGGATTAAAATTTTAAAAGGGAAATGATTGTTTTTTTCATATGCTAATTAAATTTTATTAATTAAAAAGAAAAAGGGGTAAAAGGTGGTTTTTCTACACTTGTTAATTTGAGTTTTAGATAAAAAGGGAAAAGAGGGAAACTTAAAATAAATAGGAAACTAAGGGAAAAAGGGGAAACATAAATAAAAAGGGAAACGTAAGGAAAAAAATGAATGACTAACTTAGTAAGGAATCTTGCCTTTAAGAACTTTCTAATTATGAACTCAACTAGGAATTTAGTAAATGCATAAGTCATTTAAAATGTGTAAGGGAATATGGGGACACCAAGGAGAATTTTTGGAAATGTTTTTTGGTGGGTGAGGGAAATAGGAGTAATTAAATAATTAATGAAATTAATTTTTGGTTCAACTAGGGGGGATGGGTGACATGTGTATGGGGGAGGTTTTTTTTTGAATTAAATTAACGAAAAATAAATTAAATGGGAATTTGGGAAATAAATCACTTAGAAACTCTATAAAAAGGATGGAGGAGGAGGAATATGAATCTGATATTTTATGCGTAATATTACACTGCTAAATTTTTGTCTTGACTAACTTATCTTGTGGGAGTTGGCATACCCATCTCGGGTAATGAGTGGAAGCTCGACCTTGCGAGGTGAGCTGGGTGATAGTTGTTCTTTGGTTTAGTGTGTGTGGCTCCTTTGCGACTTGGGGGGCTCAGGGGGAAGAAGAGTACCCCTAGCGTTGGCTGGGAGGTACTAGTGAGGTCTCATCAGTCGGTAAGCGGAAGATGGATGGAGCGCGCATGGGACAAAAACTAGTGAGAAATTGCATTGGGATAAGGTACGTCGGTTTAATTATTACTTGCAATGAATTTAAATTACTCATGTTAGTTCTCTATGCTTGTTTAATATTTCATTTCCATGCGCTATCCTCCCTTGCTTCCTATGGTATCGTAATCCCCTTGCTTGTTGTTTTCTGATGGATTTCCTTTGGCAAACCCAAATTCTTCTTTCAATAACTTATCTGTGTGGAAGTTATTGATTATTATGAAGAGTTTGTGCTTTGTCTTCTTCCTTATCCCTAGGTCATTAGTCCATGCCTGAGAAGTCGGCTAAGAGTCGAATCGATGGTCATCACTCCGGTGTTTATAGACCTATAGATTCTAATGCCTTGCTTTTCTATGCATGGATGATGAATGAAGGATTTTTTTTTCCCCAACCATCTACCCTTACTTATCTCTGCGTTGATTGATTCATGGCTAAACAATTGGTCCTGTGCTTTCTTATGATTGATTTCTTCTGCGTTTTGGTTAGTAAAATTCTGTGTTTTGATTGATGAATCCCAATGCCTTGACTGATAAATCACAGTGTTTTAATATGTTAATGTCTACACTTATTTATGTTGTGTCTGTGAATCTATTATGTCTGCGATTGAATATTTGTTGACAGTGTTTACTTTATATATTTATTGCAATTATACAAGTTGTTTGGACTGTAATTTCATGTTGTTTTTATTTCCTTCGATGCCCCTTTGTGTTGCGATTTGATGGATTTTTCTCCACCATTTCGTGCCTTCTATTGCACAACGATTTTGTCCTTCTTACACAGAGATTTTTGTGACCTTTATACAACATTTTTATTGAGAAAATTTTTACCCATATTATATTGCATATTACCTATCTTTTGGCTGAGAAATGAGTCTTTAAAGTGCATGTGATTTTACGTTTTTATTTACCACGATTTTTGTGTTAAACCCAACATTTCAATGTCTGGGCATTCTCAGTGATAAGACTAAGTGAATCCATGCCTAGGCATTTCGTTTTTAATGTCTAGGCATTCTCAGTGATAAATCTCAGCCAATCCATGCATGGGAATTTCGTTTTTAATGTCTGGGCATTCTCAGTGATAAAACTCAGCCAATCCATGCCTGGGTGTTTCGTTTTTAATATCTGGGTGTTCTCAGTGATAAAAATCAGACAATCCATGCCTGGGCATTTCATTTTTAATGTCTGGGCATTCCCAATGATAAACACAATGATTACTATATGTTTGCGTTTAATATATACTGAATGCAAGATTAACCGTATGTGAGTATTGAATATCCATTATATTGACAACAATTTTTATTACATGTGTTATGCATAATCAAAGACAACGATATTATATCATGACAGACATACACATCTAACCTCTTGCTAAAATTCCTTTCTATATGGTCAATCCTTTTTCGAAGACAACGAATTTATTGATAGCTTTGGCCAACAATTGACAGCATATTGATTCATAGGTGACAACATTTATTTACATCTGCATTTTCATGGAATGGAATGTCTACATTTTAATATAATTGAATTGAATGTCTGTGTTTTATATATGGAATTGAATGTCTTGAATTGAATGTATGCATTATTATGGAATGGAATAGATAGCCTGTTTATGAGCGGTTTCTATGACAGTGTTAATATAATGGTATTTATTATTATTATATCATTAATGGACAACATGTTATATTTTAATAGACAACGGGTTTAGAGAGAGGTATTGGTTTCTACGTATAGATTCTTGACCACGATTTTAATAATAAAGGTGTGTGTAATTACATTAGAAATGCAATAAATGTGTGTATAAAGATTCTAGACAACAATTTCAATGATAGACAACAACTCAATTAGAGACAATGATTTTGGTAGTGTTGGACAACGTGAATTTGTTTTATTGTTTTCTTATAGCAATATTTTTATGATTTTCTTATTGGCAAATTTTAGCAAATTCAGTAATCCTTCTAAAAATTATTTTATGATTGCTTAAGTAGATAGCGAACTCCTTAGTAAAATACTTATATTTGTTTCCGTTTTATAATTAAAAGACAGCAAGGACATTAAAGCACAACTAATTTATATTTAAAGACATCAATTAGATTCATGTAGTTTCAGTTTTAAGGGATAGCGATAGATACTTATCTCATCTTGGGATTTGGAATATAGTTGCAACGAACTATTGTTTAATAATAAACATTTAATATGTACAGATTGATTTTGTTGCGCAAGGAAATTGTTGTGTTGTATAAAAGTCATAGTCGTCTTGTTGACTTATCAATTGGGTGCTAGGGGTAGTTGTCAAGGGTTAGATAGTTAACTTGATCTCCTAGCACGTTGGTTTTAGCTTGTGTTGAGGGTCCAGTTTTGTTGTTATGCCACGGTTGTTATCGCGCCTATCACCTGGCGACGACGTGATTGCTGGTGAGGGGGTCGTTGCGCACCCTAATGGATAGAGGTGAATGATAACTTGGCCAAAGTCTATGCTACCCATTGTGGGCATTGTTTCATTGTAGTTATTGTTTGTGCTTAGGTTGTAACGCCTTCATGCATTTGGTTTGCACGCCATAGAGGTTCTAGTGACTGGTCGTCGAGGCCATTGTGTTGGGATTGTGGATTTTGTCCTTTAGCTTGTAGATGTTGTCATTTTTGTGTCGGGTGGGTAGTCGTTTCTATCTTTTGATTTGTGCATGTTTTGCCCAGTTGCTTGTTGAGCTAGTACGTTGAGTTGGTGTTGTTTGTTTCCCGATCTTCATGCATGTGTTTATCATTAGGTTGTGTGGTTCAACTGTTTTCGTCGTTTCCTTCCTGCCAAAAAACAAAAAAAAAATTGCAATTTTTTCTTCACTTGTAGTCGTAACAATTGGGGTCGTTACATATGGTATCAGAGAGAGGTTCGACTGACGACTTGGGATCACTATGGCTTCCATTGATTTGATTTCTGATTATAAGGTTGCTAATTAAGTTGAATTTTATTCCTGCAGGTAATCATCGTTAGAGGACACTGCGGAGGCAGATGACGGGGTTCTAGGGGAGGAGGCGCGATGCCTCTAGTAGCATCCACGCCTGAGAGGTGTAACCCCCAGGGAGATGAACATTTGTCAGGAATGAACAGATAGCAGTGGGTGATGTGGTTGGGCTAATGAGGTATTTTCAACGGATGTCTGAGGCACTGATCAACCGTTTGGACAGAGATCAGGCCAGGGCGTTGACACCCCCTGAGGGTCCACCATGTGCTCTGGTCGGTACTGGTAGCATTCATCGTGAACTTTAGAAGGTCAAATTTCTTGAGTTATTTGGTGCCCCAGACAGTGCAACCGCCGAGGCATGGTTGGAGAATATGGCGATGTGCATTGCACTTTGCGACTATACCTCTAATATGAAGGTCTGCATGGAGGTATTTCAACTAAAGGGGAGCGCTCTTCTATGCAGAATATGCTCCTGCCACAATTGAATATAGTCGTCGAAGACATGTCATGGGAACTGTTTGAGGAACGGTTCCAAGAGAGGTACCTATCAGAGGAATTCATCGAGCATCAGCTCAATGATTTCAACGCCTTGTGACAGAGTGGTCGTATGGTGCCTGAGTACGTGGCTTGTTTTATGGAGTTGCTTCGGTATGCTTCGCACATTAATACTGACAAACTTAAGGTCAACATGTTCTTGTTTGGCCTTAATGTCAGCATTTGTGAAAAGGTTAAGATTCTGATGCCACGAACCATGCATGATGTCATTCAAACGATGCTCATAGCGGAGGAGGATCTTATCAGCAAGGGTCAGAGCAGGGCTCTAGTGAGACTAGTAGGGCATGTGTCATTTGGTACGTTGCAGCATCATACACCAACTAGAAAGACATTAGGGTATTGTGGCTTCTAGAGAGGATCCCCTTTCACTACACCTCGGCAACCAGCACCTCAACAACAAAATCTTTACTGGGGACCATGACATTAGCGGTAGTAGTTTAGGCCTATTCAGTCGAACAAACCAGGATTCCATGTCAGTGGGCTGTCAACTTCTACTTTGGTTACCAGGAGTACTAGGCTGAAGAAGGGGTGTTGGACATATGGGGAGCCACAATACCAGCACAACTGCCCAGTGGAGAGGACTAGAGCATCTAGATCAACTTGACCCACTACCGTGGGATATTTAGGCAAGGCCCATCAGATTCATGCAGTGGTGAATAATTTCCAAGAAGAGCATCATTCGATTGTGCTCAAGACGTCAGGTACCATCGTTGACCAGAACCTTAGTATTTTGATAAATCTCGGTGCTACCAAGAGTTTCATTTCTGGTGCAGCGCTAAAAAGGATTAAGGTAAAGGCAGTTGAATAGGATGATTTTATCTTTGTAGAGTTGGCTTTGGGAGACAAACCAAAGGTTGGAGGGAAGGTTACGGGTTGTTCCCTTAACCTGGGAGAGTTTGTCACCAAGGCCAACATGTACGTCACAATCTTAAGATCTTATGACGTCGTGATCAGTATGGACTGGATGGAATTGTATGAGGCGATACTCAACTGTAAGATGAAACAATTGAGCTTGGTCGATGATGAGGGACATAGATGCATTATTGTAGGTCAGAACTAGGGAGTTTCCCTGAGATTCATCTCTTCCTTGAAACTACGGAAGAGCATGCATAATGGGTGTAATATTTATCTCATCCTTGCGTTAAACGAAAAGGGAGTAACAGAAGGTCTAGAACACCTTCCAGTGGTGAGAGAGTTTGTGGATGTCTTCCCAGAAAATTTACTTGGGATGTCGTCGGAGAGGGAATTGGAGTTTACCATAGACCTAAAACTGAAGACTGAACTAATAGATAGAACACCTTATCAGATGTCGACCACAGAGTTACAAGATTTGAGAATGCAACTGAAGGAGTTGCTAAACCTAGGACTTATACGTCCAAGTGTGTCACCATGGGGTGCGCCTGTTATTTTAATACAAAATAAGGATGGGTCGTGGAGACTCTGCATTGACTACCTTCAATTGAATAAGGAAATGATCAAGAATCAATATCCGTTGCCAAGGATTGATGATTTATTTGATCATATGAAGGGTGCGATGGTGTTTTCCAAGATTGACTTGAGATCAGGGTATCACCAGTTATGGATCAAGGAGGATGATGTCCCTAAGACCGCCTTTAAGATGAGGTTTGGACATTACGAGTTTATTTTTTTACCGTTTGGAATAACGAACACCCCAGGGGTATTTATGAGTTTGATGGATGGGGTGTTCCATGAGTACTTGGACAAGTTCATCCAAGTATTCATTGATGATATTTTGATTTGCTCTCGGATGATGGAGGATCATGATGATCACTTGTGCTTGGTACTACAGTGTCTGTGAGAGAACAAATTGTATGGGAAATTGTCTAAATGCTCGTTTTATCAATCAAAGATTCACTACTTAGGGCATGTCATCTCCAATGAAGGTATCGTCTTAGATCCAAAAAAGGTCAAGGCTGTTATGGAATGTCCTGTACTGATGAATGTACAAGAAGTGTGTGGCTTCATGGGCTTAGTAAGATGGTATCAACGGTTCATCGATGGATTTTTGAAGATAACAAATCTGATCACGGAATTGCAGAAGAAGAACAAGAAGTTTGTTTGGACTGAGAAATGAACGTAAGCTTTTCGGAGGCTCAAAGAGATGTTGACAACAACACCAATACTAAATGTCTCTGAAATGGACGTGGACTTCTTGGTATGCACTGACGCATCCAATGAATGCTTAGGCAGAGTCTTGATGCAAGACGGTTGAGTGATCAATTACATATCGAGGAAGTTGAGAAGGCATGAGGAGAACTATGCAACACATGATTTGGAGTTGTTAGCCATTGTATATTCCTTGAGAGTTTGGAGACACTACCTTATTGGTTGAAAATTTGAACTAAAAATGGACCACTGTGGACTACAACATATCTTTACGCAAAGCTACATGAACGCACAACAACGACATTGGTCGGAATTGCTTAGAGAGTACGATTTAGAGATCACTTACATAAAAGGAAAAGTGAACCGAGTGGAAGATGCATTGAGTTGAAGACCACCCATATTTTCGTTGTTTCCTCTTCAGATGAATCTATGTGAAAAGATTCTAACTTTACAATGCGACGATGACTGGTACAAAGAGGTCAAGGATTTTATCGGACAAAACACAATGATAGTACCAAGATTTGAAGGATTTACGTTTGACGATGATGGATTATTGAGATTAAACAATCAAATTTATGTACCATCGAGAAACAAGTTGAGGGGTTTGATCCTAAATGAGGCTCATAGAGTAGTGTACATGGCTCACCCAGGAGTCACGAAGATGAAGGCATACCTTAAACCCTTATTCTTCTGGAAAGGAATGAAGGTAGACATAGTCAACTATGTGGCCATATGTCTAGAATGTCAGTAGGTAAAGGCTGAACATAGACATCCAACAGGATTACTACAACCACACGTTATTCCGAAATTGAAATGGGAGGTCATTTCAATGGATTTCATTGTTGGATTTCCATTGACAACAAGGAGAAACGACTCAATTTTTGTGTTAGTTGACACTCTGACGAAGAATCCTCATTTTATTCCTGTGCATATGACGTATCAGGCACTTGACATATCTAGAGTTTTCATCAGTGAGATTGTGAGGCTGCATAGCATGCCTAAGAGGATTATATTTGATCGAGGATCGATGTTTACTGAATGGTTTTGGACTAGTTTCCAAGAGGTCTTGGGAACCCAAATTAAATTTAGTATTGTGTATCACTCGGAGACAGACTAGCAGACCGAATGAACAAACCAAGTCTTG
>JASDQU010190624.1:0-11275 GCA_032191745.1 Picea mariana
AATATTCATGATCATTCTATTGGTTGTGTCATCTTCATAAGAAATAAAACATTACACATTGTTGGAATTTGTTTGAGACTGGTCATGGAAAATGAGAGCACGACGGTGCAGGGGCATGTGTAAAATGAGCACTTCGAAGGTAGCAGATGAACCCTCATGCGAATCGATTTGAATCCGCTAATCAAGTTATTGAATGGTGCGAATTGGTGCTAAGTCATGAAAATAATCTGTTAAGGGATGTGCGCATGTGTGTATATATACATGTTACACATGTACACACAATATTTTTATTCACGTGTTCAAATTTATATGATCTTCAATCATTTTCTTGATAGATTTCAAGTTAACAAGTTCTTGTCTTGTGCAAGTTTTTTCGGTATGTTGGAATCCAAGATGTAAATAGAACAATCCCATATGAAGTCGGTACAATACACAGGACATGAAAGTGAATTCAGTTAAAACAAAACACTATCAAAATGTGTTTGCATTTGATAGAAGAAATGAATCTTGTTTTTGTTCAGTTTGCATAGAGGACACATAATCCATAGAGATTTGCAAAAACAAAAATGCGGAATATGTTAAATCTTGGAGACATACCGAACTTAATATAAAAGGGAAAATTCCACTTGCAAGCTCATAGGAGATGGAATCAAATGAAACTATAGTGTCAGTTGATGGCGATAGAGTTTCTGATCTTGTTAGAGAAGGTAATTTTTATGTTTAAATATTTAAACAACTTGTAGATGTACTTGTAAGTTGAATATATAATTTTTTTATATATAGTATATTCAAGTTTAATGGCACATGCATGTGTGATAATCTAACACAAGCTACTTATTGGGACATATCGAATTATTTGCAGAAGATGCCTTTGTCGTGGTTGCACCCATAGACAACACTGAAAAAGTGAAATATTATTTGATGCGATGCACATAACAAAATATGAGGTTGTTAGAAGATTTTGATGATAATGGTTTTATATATGAAAGAGGATCCATTGTATTGAAAGAATATTTTTTTCGAGAAACCCATCAAACCGATATTCATGTTCACTTTCAAGACTATCAGTCAGATGTCATAAGTTGTCAATATAGTCATTTGGTATGTGCAGCGCGCATAAAGTTAATAGAAGTTCAATGAAGAAAAAAAACAAAAGTTAGAAAATGGAAAATGTCCAAATCCGATCATGAACGAATAATTGAAGATAACATACCATTACAATTTCTTTAAACAAGTGACGTACATTCGATAATTTTATATTTTGCATTGAAAGTACATGTATTTATGAATATCTAGGATTTTGGAATCATTTGGTTTAGTTTACTTTCATGGGTCCATGTTGTGTTGGTTTTGTCACTTGTGTGAGAAAAACAACAACACTTGCATGTCTAGATGAGTCTGCTATACAACACAGAAGATTGTGAGTGGGTTAAACAAGCCAAACACATGTAATAAATAAAGAAACAAACTAAAACAACTAAGAAATAAAAGTTAGAATGCATGAGAAACTTAGAACCATAAAAAATCAACCAATGATCAAGATAATGCTACCAATGGATCAATAGATTAGTAGGCAAAACACCGTAGAGAAAAATGAGGACTTATGAGTCCCCTCTTCCTCCTTGGGAGGTATCTTGAGTTCCCTAATGGAGATCTCTTCTTACAATGGAAGAAAAATGGCAAATGGTGAAGAAAATCAATGCCTATTACCTCAAGAGGTGATTGGAATGGCCTACTGCAATGATTCTTGAAGGATCCAAAGAGAAAAGAGGATTCTCAAGGGTGAATTGAGGCAACATAACAATACTATGAAGATATTGGTTTATTAGTGCACCCATGGGTCTTATTTATAACATTTCTTTGAGGAAAATGTAATTGGTTCTTGGTGTGAACAAGGGGCCTTTTAGGGCACCCTCTAGTCCTTGACCAACCCCCCATTTGGATTTCGCTTAGATATGAAGGTCAAATTAGGTTGGGAGGTGGTCCATAAGTGGTTGGGGGGATGACAAGATTCATAAATGCATCATTCATAGAAGTGTATGACTTTTCTCGTACACAGTCGCACACTTGACACATTGTGCACTCTCAGAGCTTTGTTGTCCCACGCACAATGTGCATTGTGCACACGCTTCTTTTGGTGAATTAGCGCATGTCAATTTTTAACCCAATTATATAGTTTTTTCCTTTGGAATGCATTTTAGGGCTGTAGGTGAACTAATTTTTGTTGGCATTGCTATATTTCTGTAACCATTTGCGTGCAATGTTGTGGACAAAATTTTAGTGATAACATATGCCCCCTGATATGTGAGGTTAGGAACATACGTATAGTCGAAATACATCAATGTTTCTTCTAATGAGAGTACCATTGTAATGAAGAGTGTTGAGAGGAGCTGCAAGAGTGATCCGTCAGAGGGAGAGGGGAAATGGTGGGACCCAAACCTTTCTCTAGGGAGAAAAGAAAATCTGTATACAAATGAGGTGGGCATGCCCCATGCTCATGTCATGTAACCAAAATGTGAGACGGTAACTGAAGATGTATGTTGGTGTAGATAACTGCAGTGCCCTCCAGGGTGGTTGGTAATGGCATATGACAGTTCTAAATGGTGAACATACTCTGAAGTGAGGCAAGGAATCCTATAAGAAGTGTCGATGACTCGTAGGCATTGATGGCCTAACGAATTCATAGGTCTTTGTCTAGTATGAAACAACTGCAATAGTCGCATAGTAAGACCCACCGTAACATGAGAATTTGTTGAAGTTGAATGTTATGGGGGTCAACGGAATCAAAGAGCAATGATGATTCTCTCTGTGTCGTCCAAGACTCCTCATTGTAAAGGTAATAAGAGTCAAGATACTATCGCCCTTCTGAAAACTATGCTGATGTTGACAGAAAGGGAGACGCAACTCCAAGAATTAAAGGGCTTCGTGAAATCCACTGAGATGAGATCATGTACTGATAGGTAACATGAACAAAGTCAAGGTGTGGTGAAACTAGAGAATGCCCTTGGTTGGGGAATTTTGGAGGATGAGCGGAAACAACCGTAAAACTGTATCCAGTGTCAGGGGGACGACTAGATATGGGGTTAAATTGTGCCAGAGGCTTAACAAAGTGGACAAACTCAGAGATAATGGGTACATGGACTTTGGGATACTCGGGGTTCGTGAATGATGTCAGAATTAAAAAAGAGAGTGGATTCCCTAGCCAAGGGAGACATGGGTTGCTTTGTTGGGAAAATAAGGTCATCAAGCGTGATGACAAAAAGCTAAGTAAATGCTGGAAACAAAACCTTTTTACAATTACCAAATAAATAAAGAATAATTTGGATTGAGTGTACATATACAAAAATGAGTGCCCCAGTGAAAGGTGGCTTGGCCTGTCAGGGCACAAGTTGTGGAAGAGAACTGGTGGAGGGTGGTGGCCCCATGGGTGGGTTTCTGTATTAGGTAAATGAATGGAGGACAATCTGGAGATGGGACAACTGATGGTGGATGAGATGGAGGATTAATGATACTTCAGAGGTGCAGTCAGTATAACCAAGATGATATGATCTGGGAGTCCATTGGGAAAGCTAGCAAAATGATGAGAAGACATATGGGGTTCATTCTCGGAAGTGCATAAGACTATCAAGACTCCCATCCCCAGGGGGTGAAATTAGTATGAGTGTCAAGTTTCCAAGGGGAACTATGAATGGGAAAACTCATGTGGGGAAGAGTGCTACTAGGTGACAATACCCAAATGAAATAGAGGTAAAGGTACTGCAGAGTTGGATGTAAGGACCCTAAAGGTAAATGTTAGAGGGTATGAATGGGAGATGCAATTGATTTTCAGAAGGAATAATTACATGCTAGTGTCAAACATATACCCGAAGGGGATATAATATTATGGAACCAATACCTACACACATGAAAACCAAATACCCAATGTGAACAATATCTGATGATAAAGAACATATAACAGTTATTTGATAAAATTGAATATGATCATGCGTACCTGAACATGGTGTGAGAAAAATTCCCCTCCGGGGCCGGTGGTGATGAATGGATGTAGAAGAGTGGGTGGTGCTTGTGCTTTGTTTGTGTAAAGATGGAATTTTTCTCACTGCTTGACAGTGTGGATGCAATCATGAAACAATGTGGGCCAAAAGTACCCTACTCGAATGATTTTTTCGGCGGTGGAAATAGCTAAGAGGTGACCACCGCAAGCGCCGTTGTGGGAATTGTTCAAGACTCTATCATCTTCGTCGATGGTCAGAAATCAACGAAGGATGGTGTTGAACCCACGTCGATAGAGAACACCCCTGATGAGGAGGTATCGAGGGGCCTGGTGGAAAATGCATCAATGATCGTCTTGAGAGAGATGAGACCCAAAATTCTGTGTCTGAGTGTAGATGAATAGGTCGTCGTACCAGGGGTCATCGAAGAGGATGAAGAAGAGGTGTTCTTCGGGAAAATCCATATTGACAGGGGGAGCTTGGGCGTTCAAAGGAAAAGTTGTAATGAATTCAGCGAGGACAAGCACTTTCTTGATTTTGGGAGTTGAGAACTCTAGGTCGTATTCCTGGAGGATAACAATCCATCAGGAAAATTTTCCATTAATTGTTCATCAACTAAGAAAGTACTACATGGGGTTGGAGTCTGCTATGACCTTGGTAGTTCAAAGCATAATTGATGCATACCCCCTATCTCAGCAGGGTTCCGCTGACCTCCTGGTCTCTGGATCGATCTTCTTCTGAGTCGAAATGGCTCTTCGGGCTCCAACTGGAACCCTTTGAGCGAATCCATAGGTCCTTATGAGTTATGCCTACATGATCAAACACAGGGCGCTAACTCTACGCACCTGGTCAACAAATATGATCAAGAATTTTACCGAAAAAGGAATTTTGAATAATGCGTCAAACACACGCCACTTGTTGCCCACTAATTTCAGCTTTTCGGGACTTGAGCAAACACCAACAACCGTTCCTCTTCCTTTATGATTCCCCGAATTCCAAAATTTCTCCTTTGGTGAGATCGATGGTTGTGGGCCTACCTCAATCCAACGGCTTACATTCTTTAGGGATTTTCTTCGAACCTTGACCACTCCTTTGACTTCCGCTGCACGTACCCTCTGACTGATACTTGGGACCCACCTTTCGGCTTTTCTCCCTTCATGATTTCGGGAGTTGTGTTGACCATGCAAATCTACCTCTTGAGTCCCGGAATATTGAAACCTGATTGGGCCCAATGGCTATTGTCCCTCAACCTTTTGGAAAATTTTCCTTCGCTCTTCGGGATTTCGCAACTCGCAAAAATCCACCATAGAGAGTTTCCTTACCTTTCGAAACTCTGGTTCCTGAATTCCTGAAGCCTCACTTCCCACATGATATTCGACTAAGATTTTCCTCGATCCAATGGCTCTAGATCTTTTGGGATTCCGCGAACCAGGAGTTTGAAACTCTCGATTCCAAAATCACAGCCTCCTCTACTTTCTTGACCCCGAAATGCCGAAATGTCGAAATGGGCTCAACGACGATTAGTCCCTGACCAAATCTTGGTCCATGTGAATGCTTCCTCCATGACCACAACAGTACTCCAAAGACATGTCATGTTTCGTGACTTCGGGGTTTTCAACGCATAGTGCCCCAACTCCTTGTCATCGAAATTGCTGAAATGTCGAACCCCGAAATGCCGAAATTCCAATCCAAATGGGAATCAACGGCTCCTACTGCTTCTCATCCAATGACCACTACTCCTCTTGAGATTTTGAACACTAAAAGACGCTCAGTCTTAACTTCCTCATAGATCTGTGAGATCTAACGGTCCACAAAATTTTGCACTTCTCCCTGAAGCATCTCCACCATTTGTTTCTGCTCTTCTGTGTGGCTTCCAGATATTAAACTCCGTGCATCTTCACACGATCCAATGGTTTTCGAATATCAACGCTAGATCTGATAGGCCAAATCTAAACTTATGTGCTCTCTCCTCCTATTGTCTGGACATGAAACTCGACAGTCCAGATCTCGTCTCTCCAGTTGATCTAATGGTAGATGTGCTCTACCTTGAGCATTCCCTTCTTCCTTTCCCTTGGAGGATTTTCTGCTCCAAAAGGCCTCGGCCTTTGTCTCTGATGCGAAGCCTGTAACCTTGGCTTCCACCTGTATTCTAAGAGGCGTTCCTTCTCTTGAGATTTATTTCTCTGAACCTCAAAGGTTCCTTCAAACTTTGCAACCTCTTGCAGGACATTTTCACGAAATGGTGCTATCTCTTCTGAGCTTATCTATGGCTCTGACCTCAAAGTGTCTTTGTCCCTTTCTCTCCTTGAAGGGATGTAAGTTCCTTCTGACAACTTCCTGCTTAAGCACGCTTTGCTAAGCCTACAGGGTGTTCAATAACCCTGTGAGTGTCTCCTCTTGTGATACTTCTCTTCTCTCTCTGAACTCAAACAAGAGTTCCTTCTGTGCACAATTGCACCAACTCAATGCCCACCTAGCAGAGTTCTCCAGAATCCTCAGTGACTCTGTCTTCTCACCGAACTCGAAATGGAGTTCTCCTTAATGCATCCTGTGCATTTTCTCAATGCCCTCCTGACAAATCCTTTACAAAATTCTCATCAATTTTGCTTCTCCTCTCTATTCTCTCCTCTGCACAGTCTCTCCTTCAGGATGTTCAACAATCCTGGGGGTTTTCCTTTGAGTCCAAGATTTCCTCTGGTGCGCCCTCCTGGCATGTCTCTGCCTAAATTCCACAGAATTCAGAAGTGCACTCCTACACTAGTTTTCAGAGACCGTAGTACTCTGTCATGCACTCTTGCATGAAACCACAAAGAATCCAAACAATGTAAGCTCAGACTGTAACAAAGTTATGCTTCCTCTCTTCTCCCTATTCTCTCTTCCTTACTAAATCTAGATTCAAAGAAGATCTTTTTACAAAGAGGGGATCCTCGAGCTCTTCCCTCCATCTCACCAAATCTCATTAAATTATATTCAATTACATTGAATGGTTGTCTAGTCCGAATTGGATCTAGATCTCAGCCTTAAAACCATTTAAGGAAAATTTTATCTAAAGCCTTTGCACATGCATGGCTTTTGGCTCTACCAGCCTTACAAACATTTAATACATTAAATTCAAATTTGAAATTTGAAAGTGAGAGGGCTGCGCCTCTCCTCTCCATTGAACATGTGCTGGGTGTGTTGGTTGGATGGCGCTTGATGACATTGGAGTGATTCTCCTACATCATACTCCTCAGCTGCAAAAATCATGAGCTCCTTCTCATGAGCTTCCCAGCACCGCTGTTGAAATCCACCTGGATCCCAAACAGTTCTCTGGAGCTGTCCATCCACTCCATTGCTTCGCTGCTGCTATTGCTTCTACTGCCCTGCTGCTATGGCGGGTTCTCCTCTACTCAGCTTCCCTTTTCTGACCACTTCTACTGATCTGATCATCATCCTTCTGATCTCCTCAATTATCTCATCCAGCTGCTCCCAGGGCTAGCTCTCGTTTTGCAACCTGCTCCACTGCACTTCTTCCATGCAAATGGATAGATCAACTAAATCTCCCATGCCATCTTCTTCCTCTGTGGCCTCAACTTGCCACTCTGCTGCAAAATTCAGCTCTGTAGTCTTATCTTCTTGACTAACCTGTTGTTCAGTCACCTTCTCTGACAGACTTGCTTCTGCCATTTCCCCTTGAGCTGGTTGAATTCCAGCTTCCTCCAGCTACTCCTTAAACTAGAATTTTCCTTCATCTACTGTTGCATGCCTCGACATTGCAGTCATCATCATCTGTTCAACTCCCTGGCTGAAATTTTCAACAATTCCTCGGAATTATCCTCTGCTAATCTCTGCATGACTGTCCGCTCTCGGCAGTCATCTACTGGCTCTAGATGGTTGAACCAATCCTCCAGCATCTCCAACTCCATCTTCCATGGAGTGAGCATCTTATCTGCATGCTCTTCTTCTGCTGCAACTTTCAGTGCTGTAGTTATCCCCTGTTCAGCCTCTTGACTGAAAATTTTGAGCATTTCTGCTGAATGCTCTTCTTCCTCAGTTGGGTTAGTTTCTGATATCTATCCCATTTCTTATTCTTCTTGGGTATCTTTTGACATATTCTCCTTTGTCATGATAGTCACCGCTGGCTGTCTTTCTACTGTTGCTGCATTGGAAACACACACACTGGCCTCAACTGGGCTATATGGCAGGAATACCTTTATCCCTCCAATCATCAGAGATCTCTTCTGATCTTCCTTCTCTATCAGTTGTCCTTGCTAATATGAACTCACCTATGAGCTCATCTTCTCTGTCATATCCTCTCGCTGATCCAAACTCATCCCTGAGTTCATGAGACTTTCAAATAGTCTCATCTGCTCTCCCTTTCCCACCTGGCAATATGGGATTTCCTTTCTGCCCTCTTGGCAGTCTATGAGATTCTCCAACGATATCATCTCATTACCCTCCTGACAACCTGAATTTTCTGTTCTTCCCTCCTGGTAGTCTTTGAGATCATCCTATGACCTCTTCTTATTGCCCACCTGGCAAATTGAAAATTCCTCACTGCCCGCTTGGCAGCTTCTGAGATCTCTGCTCGATCTCTCTTCCTCCTCATCACTGATATTTATCCTAGTATCTTATTCACACACATGAACCATCTCCTCTTCATCTCTGAGGCATTCAACATACCTCAACCATCCCCTTAACATCTTTTGCTGTCCTCTGGCCAATAATTTCTTGACTGGCCACTTTGCTTTCCTCCTCAGAGGTCATTCATACACCCAATGTGGCTTTGCGTTCTGCTGCACCCACAGTGCAAGCTCTTCCATCCTCTCCCTCACCTTAGTGAGTTCTTTATCCATTTCATCTTTTCTCTGCTGTTGGTGGTTCTTCTTTCCACTGCGTCCATGGCCTTCAGTAGCCATATTCCTATTCCTGTCTGCCCTCTTGGAAAACTTGTTGCTGTCACTCTGCAACCGTGAGTGATTCCAACGTTTCCTACAGTCCTCTCGACTGTCTATTGACTGCTACGCACCTTGCAACAATCATCACAGAGCTTCAACACTCCGTCTTCCTTTTCCTCTGGCTCCCTTTGCCTGCAATATACAGAAAAAATCAAGCTCTAATACCACTTGATGGTGTGTATCAGAGTATTTTCTTTATCTACTCTACCTCCCTCTGCCTGCAGTCTATAGACAGAAAGTGGCTCTAATACCACTTCTGATGCAGACCCCCTACCTCAACAGGGTTCCGCTGACCTCTCAGTCTCTGGATCGATCTTCTTCTGAGTCAAAATGGCTCTTCGGGCTGCTACTAGAACCCTTTGAGTGAATCCATAGGTCCTTATGAGTTATGCCTACATGATCAAACACAGGGCGCTAACTCTACGCACCTGATCAACAAATATGATCGAGACTTTTACCGAAAAAGGAATTTTGGATAATGTGTCAAACACACGCCACTTTTTGCTCACTGATTTCATCTTTTCGGGACTTGAGAGAACACCAAAAACCATTCCTCTTTCCTTATGATTCCTCAAATTATGAAATTTCTCCTTTGGCGAGATCGACGGTTGTGGGCCTACCTCGATCCAACGGCTTACGTTCTTTCAGGATTTTCTCCGAACTTTGACCACTCCTTTGACTTCCGTCGCACGTACCCTCTGACTGATACTTGGGACCCACCTTTCAGCATTTCTCCCTTCGTGATTTTGAGAGTTGTGTTGACCATGCAACTCTACCTCTTGAGTCCCGGAATCTCGAAACCCGATTGGGCCCAACAGCTATTGTCCCTTGACCTTTCAGGAATTTTTCTTCCGCTCTTCAGGATTTTGCGACTCGCGAAAATCCACCGTAGAGAGTTTCCTTACCTTTCGAAGCTCCGGTTCTTGAATTCCTGAAGCCTCACTTCCCACATGATCTACAGCTGAGATTTTCCTCGATCCAACGACTCTAGATCTTTCGGGATTCCGTGAAACGGGAGTTCAAAACTCTCGATTTCAAAATCATAGCCTCCTCTACTTTCCGGACCCCAAAATGACGAAATGGGCTCAACGACGATTAGTCCCTGCCCAAATCTCGATCCATGTGACTGCTTCCTCCATGACCACAGCCCTACTCCAAAGACATGTCACGTTTCATGACTTCGGGGTTTTCAACGCATAGTGCCTCGGTTCCTTGTTATCGAAATTGTCGAAATTTCGAACCCCGAAATGCCAAAATGCCGAAATTCCACTCCAAATGGGAATCAACGGCCCCTGTTTCTTCTCATCCAATGAACACTACTCCTCTTGAGCTTTTGAACACTAAAAGACGCTCAGTCTTAAGTTCCTCACAGATCTACGAGATCTAACGGTCCACGGTATTTTTCACTTCTCCCCGAAGCATCTCCACCGTCCGTTTCTGCTCTTCTTTGTGGCTTCCATAGATTAAACTCCGTGCGTCTTCGCATGATCCAATGGTTTTCGGATATCGACGCTAGATCTGTCGACCCAAATCTAACCTTCTATGCTCTCTCCTCCTATTTTCTAGATGTGAAACTCGATAGTCTAGATCTCGTCTCTCCAACTAATCTAACGACATCTGTGCTCTACCTTGAGCATTCCCTTCTTCCTTTCCCTTGGAGGATTTCTTGCTCCAAAAGGCCTTGGCCTTTGTCTCTGCTGCGAAGCCTATAACCTTGGCTTCCACCTGTATTCTAAGAGGCGTTCCTCCTCCCGAGATTTATTTCTCTGAACCTCAAAGGTTCCTTCAAACTCTGCAACCTCTTGCAGGACCTTTGCATGAAATGGTGCTATCTCTTCTGAGCTTATCTATGGCTCTGACCTCAAAGTGTCTCTGTCCCTTTCTCTCCTTGAAGGGATGTAAGTGCCCTCTAGAAACTTCTTGCTCAAGCACGCTTTGTTGAGCCTACAAGGTGTTCAGTAATCCTGTGAGGTATCCTCCTGTGATACTTCTCTTCTCTGTCTGAACTCAAACAAGAGTTCCTTTTGTGCACACTTGCACCAACTCAATGCCCACCTGGCAGATTTCTCCATAATCCTCAGTGACTCTGTCTTCTCATCGAACTCGAAATAGAGTTCTCCTCAATGAATCCTATGCATTTTCTCAATGCCCTCCTGGCAGAGCCTTTACATAATTCTCAACAATCATGCTTCTCCTCTCTGTGCTCTCCTCTGCACAGTCTCTCCTTCAGGATGTTCAACAATCTTGGGGGTTTTCCTTTGAGTTCAAGATTTCCTCTGGTGTGCCCTCCTGGCACGTCTCTGCCTAAATTCCATAGAATTTAAAAGTGAACTCTTGCAATGGCTT
>JASDQU010190625.1:5131-25413 GCA_032191745.1 Picea mariana
ACCTTTTTCATCGACAGAAACTTCTTTTGCTGCTCTCTTTCCCTTTTTGCGCACAGCTTCCAAGTCTGCTTCCAGAGTGGCCAAAGGAAAATGTGGATTTGACCTCGTATGTTTGCCTCTCAAAGCCACGGCTGATAGAACAGGTTCTCCCCAGCGGAGTCGTTACAGTGGAGTCGCCAGGTGCACAGTATCAATCTTCAAGTTCTGAAATCTGATGCACCTTCAGAAATCAGTTAGTCGTTGTCGTTCCACCCAGGGAAAAACTTCAACTTCGTCCCCGGCAACGGCGCCAGAAATGTTGGCGTTCGGAAGTCACTCCTGGATTTCTAGTAGGAGCAGAGCCCGAAGCCCATCAGTTTTAATGTCACGATTTGTTTTAAAATGTGATCAGATGGAGGGAAACTCAAAACAGTGTCGTATCAACTCGGAAACCAAACCGGGCATGCATGAAAGAGTGAGGTCCTGATAAACTCCAAATAGTGAGTTGTAGTAAAGGCAAGTAGGTGGAAGATTTACGCAAGAAGAGCGCAATGATCTATTACAGACATCAGGTATGCAAAATATTAAAGAAGAAATGCATCCGAACACAAAATCCTTTTACATTCAAATACAAAAAACCAGAGGGCACGACAACGCCACAACAAATCCTTAATTGCAACAAGCTGCACTACTGTGAATCCTCTGGCGAAAGATGAAACAAAGACGAAAAAGAAAGAGAACTGTTTGTTATAAACCAAGAAATCTCAAACACAGAGGCACAACCCGGAAACCAGAGTATTTGCTGAAACTTTACAGTCGGGAGCTTAGCTCTACCATCGATAGATACAAAAATGGAAAAAATGCCTACATATACTCAAAACAACAACAGCAACAAGATCGATAAAATGTATTGAAGGCTTTGCGTCTGCATGGCTTCTGACACTCTACAGCCGCAATCTTTGAATAGCCGTGCAACTTATGGCAGACGCGATCGATCTTCTGACAGTTACGTCGGCGAATCGACGTGCTTTTAATTCATTGTAGGACGTACCCATTATGGCGGAGACGATGCCTAACCACCCTCAACTGCCTCAATAACTGCTTCTTGGGATTGATAATGGCCCGGCCAACTCAGCATTTCGGGATCCGGATGACTTATCGCTTTGCCACCTGGAGTAACAGGATATCTTGAAAGGTGAACATGAGGGTCAGCGCGGAGGACATGGGGCATGGTAGGTGCGACGACATTGGGGAGCGTGCGGAAGGGGTGGCGAAGAGTGGTGATGATGACAGAGAGGGGCGGCAGAGGATGGACCATGGCGGAGGACACCCAAGTAGATGGGGAGAGGATGAGAGAGCGAACTCGCCTTTGGGTGAGAAACCGATGCGGAAAGGGATTGGGACACGTGGCGGGAAAGGAGTGGATGGAGGGAGGAAAGGGGGCCAAGAGGACCACTAAGGAGAGGTGAGCGGACGACACACGGCGGCCGGGGAGAGGCGAAAGAAAGAGTGAAATGACAGGAGAAGGGCCCACACTGGTTAAACACCGGACATCTGAGAGGGGCAGGACTACACAAGCGCCGTTGATCTGGGCGCTACGATTCTGGTCGTCGGAAAGTTGCACATGGGATCCCGGACCCCCCCCCTCCGCTTAAAGGTAGAAAGGCGGGGGGGGGGTCCGAGCTGCTCTTTACTGTCGTTGATCCGGGCGCGCTAATCTGAACCGTCGGAGAGCTGCACCCCCGATCCCAGACCCCCCCCCTCCGCTTAAAGGTAGAAAGGCGAGGGGGGTCCGAAAATCGCTGTGCGCCGTTGATCCGGGTGCGCAAATCTCGGCCGCCCGGTCGTGCTCGTTGCTTACCAAGGGCGCATAATAGCCCGAAACTTTGGATAAGTGGGTTTTAACCCATTCCTTTTCTCTCCAACCCCCCTAGCAAGAAATATTGCTAACACCAAGATAAGTACCGGTTATGTGTTGAATTCCATGCTGCATTGTCATTTATGTGTTATTTTATGGGTTTTATTGCCTGTGTGAGCATAATTGTCTGTATGTTTAAGGATATACCCTCTATACGTTGCATGTGTGTTCACTGTTAAATAAGTTTGAAAATCGTATATTTTATAGAACACAACTGTTTGTTTATCTTTTATATGTGAAGCTTCCGCTAGAGCATTGTATGTATATGTTTAATTGCATGTAGTTCAATATGTATGTATGCTTGTGTGTGTATATACGTATTTATAAAAAAAAAGTTATGTGACATATCTCAGTTGATTACTGGGTGTTACATTATGTTGTCAGAACTAAGCTAAGTGTCTGAGTAAGTGACATTCCCTGGTCAGTGGGTGGACGGGTGTGCTACAGTATGGTATCAGAGCATCAATTTTCGACACTGAGCATGAATGGGCCAAACTAGTCAAATGGAGATGAGATTACAGTATGGTATCGATTACAGTATGGGATACAGTATATTGAGTTTATGGAAAATTGAGCCACCGCGTGAAAGAATAATATGCAGAGGTGCACGCGCTAAATTTAGCATTGCGCGGAGTGCATACACATAGTAAAGGTGCACGTGGTGTGCGCAGTATTATGAGGCACAATGAAGTTTGGTTGGTGCGCACACAGTAGGAGTATGTGTTGTATCGCTATAGTGTAGGCAAGGGTGCACACAGGTAGTTGTGCACGGTAGCGATAGAGTATTTGGTGGGGCATACAGATTATTGTACATAGTAAGGCATATTGAACTTTAGCACAGTGCAATGCATAGAGTGAAATGCATGTGGAATATCTAAGTGCGATACATAAACAATGCATAGAGGATATTGGCGCGCAACACAGAAGTAGTGCGTGCAAGTTATTGGCACAACGTAGAGGAAATGTATAACAGATACAAGTGCACAGAAACATGATTTACCTTATAAATTCATTTGCACGATAAATAAAGGTACATAGGTTGAATTTTATGTGCGCAAAATCGTCTGAAAAGCTAATTAAGATGACGAGCCTGAGTTTAATTAGAAAAATTTACATAGTCAAAGAAAGAGGAATACACAACTTCATTGAAGTATTATTTAAAATGAGTCAAGCGAATGAGATGAATTCTGGGTTTTATTCAAACAATTGAAAGTTAAATATAAGTTACAAGAAGACACATAATATTAAAGGAAACAAGATTCGTAACATCATCAGTGGAATCTTGTTTTAAGCAGTACAAAATCCGCTTCTGCGCTTATATATTCATTCAAAATCCAAAATTACAAATGGGGATGATTCAAAATAGTAGTGGCCCTATTCAAAGAGATTGTACAAGAACATGTCTATCATCTCTGGAGCTTCCTTACCTCTGCTATCATCTATCAAAAAATAATTGAAATATACTCAATTGTATTGAGGGCTACTTTCAACTTAGCTAGCTCCTCCTTTAAAAAATCTAACTAGACCAGTTGATTCTCTCCAAAAATCTCAGTCACTTCAGCAATAAGTTCTTTCTTCTGTCACTTGCTTCGTTTCTTCTTAGCAGCTGGTTTGTTGATAACTGAATCCCTCATGATTGGATTTAGCCTGATTTCCAATATCGAATCAATAACAGGTACTTTGTGAAATTTAGTCGCCAGTATCTGCGTGACTACCTTTTCCTTCGTACTCGTAGGAAAATTTAGCATGTTGCCCAAATAACCAGTCTCATTGGATTTAACTAGGTCCATATACCTTAGTTTGTGGACACCGAAATACGTTTGCAGAGATGAGAAGTTCGAACCAGTTTGGATACTTCTCGCTGATGGATAAGATGATGCTTCCATACCCTAGAGTTGGTAATTATAGAACCTCAATCATGAATCCCTAACAGACTTGCACACAAGTGCAATAGGTTTCCATGCTCGACTAATCCAATTCAAATGATTAAACTTTTTGAGTTCGTTACATGGTGGTGTTCACCTAACTTAAACGGCTGTGATGTACGAGAGAATGAGACAGAGTGATCTGACTAACCATCACCCATCCCACGAGTGGTTGATTTCACATAGTGAAGCACGTGACATCGAAACTTATGCAAAAGTGGTTTAGGCAAACCACCTTGCGCCCGATGTATCTCTGCGTGATGATATAGTGCTTGCTAAGTTCTCAAAACTTGGGTTGTGTCTAAGAATTGTCATGGTGGCAACACCAAGAAATCAGAAAAGATAATTCTAATATAATTATTGAGCTGAAATAGTTCATAATTCTCGTGGATTGTTGATTTAGTTAAACTAATTAATCTTTAATGGCTGCACATTTTGCAGAACTTACAACAACTAGATCAGATCATATCAAGTACCGAGTCCATAGGAATGGAAGAGACACGAGGAAACTATAGTCAACAATATGAGAGTAGAGGGATGAATGTCCATTTGGACATTGAAGGAACAAACTCCAATGGACATGGAGAGGAAAGGAATGAAAACCTAAATATGATAGAGACTGTTAAAAATTTGCAAAAGGATGTCCAAAGCCATAAAGATGATAATGAAAGGATTATGAGAGATAAAGAGTAGTAGGATGACTTCAACATGAAGTTATTGCAAAGTCTGAACAAAATAGAAAAGAAATTGGAAAAAGAAAGTGACTCAAGCAAATCTGGAAGTCACAAACCTTCGGATGAGAAAAAGAGATCAGGAAATGTTAGTAGACACCACCATCACTCCCGAAAGCATTCCAAGAAAAGAGCAGGTAGCAGCACAAGTCCATCCCCTATCAGACAACATAAGAGGTCTGGGGTGGATGAGTTACGAGGAGAAATGAACAAAATCAAACATCCTACATTTGATGGTGAGCACAAGAAGGATGAAGATGTAGAAACATGGTTGCTGGGCATGAGGAAGTATTTTCAATTACACAATTATTCTTCCCATGCAAAGGGTAGAATTTCCATCTATCAACTCAAAGGAAAGACATCCATGTGGTGGGATCAACTTGTGCAGGTACAACACATTAAAGAGAAGAGCGTTACTTGGAGGGAATTTAAGAAGTATTTTGAGGAGAAATACTTGACTAAGAGGTATTATGACAAGAAAATGAAGGAGTTATTTGAACTCAAACTTGGAAGTATGACCATAGATGAATATGAAAGAAGATTCCTAGAACTACTGAAGTACATATCCTTCATCAAGGATGAGACAGTTAAAATTAAAAGGTATTTGAGTGGATTGCCAGCATTCATCAGTGACAAAATACAATATGATGATCCCAAGACATTGGAAGAGACCGTAAGTGAGATAAATGTCTATATGATCAGCAGAAAGCAAGGCCAACTTTCCAAAAAGCTTGGGAGGACAAAAAGAAGTTCAAGGTGGATCAGAGAAAGAAAGGATTTAAACCATCATTCTTCAGAAATAGTCCACAGGGACCACCAACTTCTAAAGAGCCCAAAACAATATAGGTAGAAGGCCAAAGGCCAAGGCAACCACCTATTCAATGTTGGGGTTGTAAATAAGATCATAGATTCAGAGATTGTCCCCACAAAGGTGAAAAAGGAAGGACTATTTATAATGTACATCAAGCTGAAACAGTGGAGGACATGGGCAAAAATGTGCCAAGGATCTATGTAGCCTTGGATAACAAGCAAGCATAATATCAGTCACACATGATTGAAGTGGAAGGTATGATTAACAACCAAACCATGGCTATTTTGATTGATTCAGGAGCTAGTCATATTTATATAGATCCTAAGATGGTAGAAAGTTTCCAATTGCCAAGAAGCAGGCATGGAAAATCTTGGTTGGTATAGTTGGCTACAGGAACCAAAAGAAAGGTTAATGAGATGGTTAAGTCATGCTCATGGACATGAATAGACTGAACACTAAGGAATATTTGAATATCTTACCCTTATTTTCCTATCATTGTTTAATTGGGATGGATTGGTTGGAACTACATCATGCTCTATTAGATTGTCATAACAAAGCATTCACTTTCTTGGATGAAGAAGGGAACCAAAGGAAAGTGTAGGGAATTCCCAGGGCAGTAACCGTTAGAGAAATTTCAGCATTGCAGCTGAAGAAATGTTATAGAAGAGAATGTCAAATATTTGTAGCTCATATGGAGGAGACACCTAAAGACAAGGTTCCAAATTTGGAGAATTATGTAGTCCTGAAAGAGTTTGAAGATGTATTCAAGGAAGTACCAGGACTACCCCCAAGGAGAGACCTTGATTTTTCTATAAATTTGACACCAGTAGCAACTCCCATGTCAAATACTCCTTACAGAATGAATACACCAGAATTGAAGGAGTTTCAAATGAAGCTTGAAGAACTTCTGAAGAAGGGGTATATATGCCCAAGTGTATCACCTTGGGGTGCCCCAATCTTGTTTGTGAAAAAGAAAGACGGAATGTTAAGATTGTGCATTGATTTCAGACAGTTGAATAAAGTGGCTGTAAAGAACAAGTATCCTCTGTCAAGGATTGATGATCTGTTTGATCAATTGAAGGATGCAAAGATATTTTCAAAGATAGATCTCAGATCGGGATACCATCAAGTAAGAATAAAGGAGGAGGATATCAACAAGACTGCCTTCAGGACAAGGTATGGTCATTATGAGTTCACAGTGGTGCCATTTGGGTTGTCAAATGCACCGGTTGTTTTCATGTGCTTAATGAATGGTGTTTTCCGAGAATATTTAGACAAGTTTGTCATTGTCTTTTTGGATGACATTATTATATACTCTAAGACAGAAGAAGAGCATGAACATCATTTGAGGATGGTGTTGCAAGTATTAAGGGAGCATCAGTTGTATGCCAAATTGAGGAAGTGCTCATTTTATCATAAACAAATTCATTATTTGGGGCATATCATCTCAAAAGATGGGATAGCAGTGGACCCTGAGAAGATTGAAGCCATTAGAGAATGGTCAGCACCCAAGAATGTGATAGAGGTCAGATCATTCATGGGCCTTGCAGGCTACTACAGGAGATTCATTGGAGGATTCTCAAAGATAGCACACCCAATCACTTCATTGCAAAGAAAAGGTATGAAGTTTCAGTGGATGTCAGACTATGAAAGGAGTTTCCAACATTTGAAACAATTATTGACAAGTGCTCCAATACTAAGGATTGCGGACCCAAATGAAGATTTCATTTTATGCACAGATGCATGTAATGAAGGACTTGGTGGAGTCCTCAGCCAAAATGGATTTATGATATGTTATGAATCAAGGAAGTTGAAGGAGCATGAGAGAAACTATGCCACTCATGTTTTGGATTTGGAAACCATAGTGCATGCGCTGAGGAAATGGAGACACTACCTCATGGGAAAAAGGTTTGAGTTAAGAACAAACCACAATGGTTTTAAATATTTATTTGATTAGCCAAATCTAAATGCTAGGCAAAGTAGATGGTTAGAATTTCTAAGTGATTATGAATTTGATATAAATCATATAAAAGGGAAAGAAAATAAAGTGGCAAATGCACTCAGCAGGAGGGTGCATGAGCTTCATGCTACATCCATCAACATGTATCAGACTGACGTTAAAAGAAAAATTATGGAGGCTACAAATATAGACCTGCAATACAAAGAATTGATAGCAAAACTATAGCAAGGTAAGACACCACATAANTAAGATGGATATTTATAAGTTGGGAGTAGATGGAATACTGCTGCACAAGAACATAATTTTTGTACCAAATGTCCATGACTTGAAACATATAATTTTGCATGAGATGCATAATGCTCCTTATGCAGGGCACCCTGGATATTAGAAAACCGTAGCAACGATCAAGATCCAATACTTTTGGCCAGGTATGAAGAGAGAAATTGCAGAATACATCGCTAGGTGTATGGAATGCCAGAAAGTTAAAACAGAGCATAGACACCCAACAAGATTGTTGCAACCTTTGCCCATTCCTGAATGGAAGTGGGAAGTGGTGACAATGGATTTATTATGGGATTGACCAGAATAGGCAAGCTACATGATTTGATTATGGTAGTGGTGGACAAGCTTACAAAAGATGCCCATTTTATTCCACTAAAAACTACTCACAAAGCAGTAGTCGTTGCTGATATTTTCATGAAGGAAGTGGCACAATTGCACGGAATTCCTAAAATGATTGTGTCTGACAGAGACCCGAAATTCACCTTGAATTTCTGGAAAGGATTGTTCAAAGGATTCAGAACGAATCTGAAATTTAGTACAACTTACCATCCCGAGATGGATGGACAGACAGAGAGGGTGAATAGAGTGATATAAGATATGTTGAGAATGTATGTGATGGATAAACCATCAAAATGGGAAGACTACCTACATTTAGTAGAATTCGCTTATAACAATGGGTATCAGACATCATTGAAAATGAGCCTATTTGAAGCACTTTATGGTAGAAGGTGCAATACTCTAATAAGCTGGGATAATCCAACTGATAGAATAGTATTCAGGCCAGAGTTGCTCAAGGAGATGGAGGACAAGATGTTAAAAATTAAGCAGAATTTGAAAACTGCCCAAGACAGACAGAAAATTTATGCTGATAAAAACAAAATCCACAGAGAATTCAAAGTGGGTGATCATGTTTTCCTAAAAGTAAAAGTTAACAAGAGTTCCCTGAAGCTGGGAAGCTGCGTCAAGTTGGCAGCCAGATTTTTTGGACCATTTGAAATCCTAGAGAGGATTGGTCCCGTTGCTTATATGATTGCATTGCCTGCATCTATGTCTGTTCATAATGTATTCCATGTATCATTGCTAAAGAAATACATACCTGATGCTAATCATGTTATTGATTGGAATGTTATTCAGGTGGAGCAAGAAGGCGCTTTCCAAGTGCATCCGGTGCGCATCCTGGATAGAAAAATCAAACAACACCAGAATCAATCCATAGGGCTTGTAAAGGTCCAATGGACCTGGTACGGACCTGAAGACGCTACTTGGGAGCATGAGGATGCAATGCGGGTAGAATACCCGCATATTTTTGAATAATTTTGAGAATTTTGTTGTATATGGGTACATGATGCACTGAGGACAGTGCATAAATAAGGGGAGGGGATTGTAATATCCCTCGGTCGAACCCAAATGTAAATATAATCCAAGTATATTTAAGCTAGTGAGTTGTTTAGACATCATTTTTGTAATACACCTTTCATGGCATGGTGCGCACATATACTGCGTAGTAAAGGGATGTAATGTGCACATTTATGAATAGTGCACGCAGTAACTAAGGTGCGTGCGACCTTAAAGACAGAGGATACAATGCACAGTAACTAAAGAGAGCGCAACCTTGAGGTCAGTGGATACCACGTGCAGTAACTAAAGTGAATGCAATATTAAAGTTAGCGAACCTTTGTGTATATAATATCCATTATAGGCTGGTGAGCCAGTATTATAAGTCGGAATGCTTATGTCTTGGAATTAGGCCAGGTCACCTAGATGTTAAAGGCTAGAGTGCCTATTTTGTATATATCTCATGATTAATATAAAAATACATCGTTGTGCGTAGACCAACCATGATAAAAGAGAAGGGGGACTAGATTCCACCAAATAGGGAAAGGTAGGGCCTAAAGTTAAGAATAGGGCTAGGCTAGAGAGCTTAAAGCCGAAAAAGAAATATTATATTAATATTTCTTAAAAACATAAAGTACGGATAATTAATTTATCCTAAGTCCTAAAGTAGGGGACAAGTGTATCAGAGTAGCTTCCAACATGACAAGTGTCAGGTTGGAGGCATGCATACTTATTTCCGAGACTTAGTTCCTTTGGGGGGGATCGACCATTGTGAAAGGGAATCGACCATTGTGAAAGGAAAATTGACCATTGTGAAAGGGGAATCGACCATTGTGAAAGGGATTGACCATTGTGAAAGGGGGATCGACCATTGTGGAGAGGAGAATCTTACCATTTTTCCTTTGACCAGAGAACCTGTATCCACGATACATTCTGTCAGTCCTTGAGCTACCTCGTATCTTCCTACCACCATACCCAGACCAGATTGATATCTGTTCCTGTTAGTGTACCTGTGATCTTGGGAGCGTGATTGAAGAGGCGGGTTGTCAGGCCCATGAGCAATTCTCTGAGTGAGGGAATTGTTGAGGATCAATTTCCTGAAGGTGATAAACTATGGCTACAACGCTCTGAGACTTTCGGTCCGGCCTGTTGTTGAAGCCCTAGAAGGGAAGTGGGGCAGCCAAAGGATTTTTGAGCAGAGAAGGGGCACACTTCCTTGGGTGGGATAGGCATGTGGGGAAGGAGAGGTTGTAGGCTGTGGTTGAGTGAACACCTGAGAGGGAGTCTTTCCAGTTGATCATGAACATTTAGCTGAGTTAGGAAACCCTTTCCCGGGTGGAGTCTAGTCCCATATCGGGGGTGACTCACTGTTGAGAGTGACGAACAATGTAGTCTAAGGATGGGAGGTTCGTGGACGGTCTGCACGCAGTTGGTGACATTCTTACCAAGATAAGTACCGGTGATGTGTTGAATTCCATGCTGCATTGTCATTTATGTGTTATTTTATGGGTTGAGAGGGAGTCTTTCCAGTTGATCATGAACATTTAGCTGAGTTAGGAAACCCTTTCCCGGGTGGAGTCTAGTCCCATATCGGGGGTGACTCACTGTTGAGAGTGACGAACAATGTAGTCTAAGGATGGGAGGTTCGTGGACGGTCTGCACGCAGTTGGTGACATTCTTACCAAGATAAGTACCGGTGATGTGTTGAATTCCATGCTGCATTGTCATTTATGTGTTATTTTATGGGTTTTATTGCTTGTGTGAGCATAATTGTCTATATGTTTAAGGATATACCTTGTATATGCTGCATGTCTGTGTTCACTATTAAATCAGTATGAAAATCGTATATTTTACAGAACACAATTGTTTGTTTATCTTTTATATGTGAAGCTTTTGCTAGAGAATTGTATGTATATGTTTAATTACATGCTTAGTATGTATGTATGCCTGTGTGTGTATATACGTATTTATAAAAAAAAAAATTATGTGATATACCTCAGTTGATTACTGGGTGTTACATTATGTTTTCAGAACTAAGCTAAGTTTATGAGTAAGTGACATTCCCCGGTCAGTGGGTGGATGGGGTGTGTTACACTTGGGATGGTCAACATCTAAAAAATCTTCCTTTGAAATAAGTTGATGATCAATGTGGGAGCCAACCCACCAGGTTGACTTGAGCTACTTTTGATCTTTCTTAGGAATCTTGGGTCATTGGGCTACCAAGTGTCCTGTGTCAAAACAGGCTCGACACTGCAAATAATTTTTTTTATAATCCATCTTTTGAGTCCACGAATAGTTATCCCCCGTCAAGATGATTTCAGTAGGAAACCCTTTGTTGAAATCCATTTCTACACAAATCTAAGCATACATGTATATGTTGTAGTTTTATGTTTCAAGGATTCTAAAATGAAACCTTCCTAAATAATTACCGATGGCATGGAGAGAGGATAAGCCCCAAAAATGTAGGGGTAGATTTGGGTTCCTAACCCAAACAGGAGCTGAAGATAATGCATATTTCAAAAGATCAAATGAAGGAGACCAAGGATTCATACATAAACTGAAACTTCCCCAGAACCAAGGGTTGGAACTAAAGATAAAATATTTATCATCTTGAATATCAAACTCTACAATGAAAAACCTTGAGCACAGGGGTGAATGAAAACATCACCTTTCAAAATGGGAAACCAAGATCTTGAGATGAACAAGACGAGGCCAGAGACCATTAAAATAGAATATGAATGTCGTGGAGATGAGAAGAGCTAATTTGGAAATAACATCCTTCTTCATAGGGATGGAAGGAGTTGGGGTATCTTGCAAAAAACAAGACAGAGGAAAGGCATCGAGAGGGCACACCGATGGACCACCAGAGGATCCAGAATGGGTAGAAATGAGGCTTGGAGAAGAAAATATGAGGCTTGAAGTTGCACCTCTAGATGAGGGAGTCTCCATTGCGGAGGAGGAACTTGCAAACAATAAAGGGTAGAGGACACAGAATGTTCCCGAGTAGGCATGCGAGAATCCAGGGCTAAACCCTCGCCGCCTGGGCCAATGGGTAGAGAGGATATGAGTTGTTATGTTTATGCATGTTTATTTCTATATACAAATTCATTTCCAATGGCCATCGAAACATAATTCGTATACACATTAATGAAAATTTCAATTGTATTTGAATAAAAAGTTGATTTGATTTCTCCATTGGTTAAGGGTGAAAGTTCAAGCATGTTGCAAAATAGTATTCAAGCATAGTTGTAGTATTGAGGTCTTTGGTCATGCTAATGAAACTTAATCAGTATGATTTGAAGAGGTTAAGGTTTTAAATCCTAGGAAATAAAAAAAAATCTAGCTTTCTTATGAGGTTTAGGTGTTAAATCCCACATAATGTGCAACTTGTAGGTTCTAAACAAGGTTCAGGGTTCAAATCTTGTGGAGTGTATATGCATGGAATATTCCAATGATGTTTCAACCTTCAAACAAAATGGAATGTAGTTTTAATATATTATTTTCACTCCTTAAGAGGTCAAAGGTTCAATTCCAATAAGAGAGATTGTGTATAACAAACAAAATTGAATGCAATATAGTAGTCCTCTACCTACACAAAAATTACCAACTTTGAATATCTTGCAAAATGGTTATGGTAGTAAGTTTCATTCTTTTGATTCAACTTCAATACTTCTAACTATAAATGGATAGATTTTAGCCATTGTTTGTCCTCATAAGAAGCATTGCCCTTTTTTTTAGTAATGTCTACAACCTCTATTTTTTCATTTATAGAAGTTTCCAATTGTGTACTTGAATCAATCTTCATTGCCTCCAAAAAGGTGGGATCCATATATGATTAACCTCTATTTTTCCATTTATATAAGTTTCCAATTGTGTACTTGAATCAATCTTCATTGCCTCCCAAAAGGTGGGATCCATATATGATTTTCCCATGTAGTACAAATTTTGGCCGAATGTTGCATTGATGAACCACTACTTTCCCTTAATTAAGACAATAAGAACCAACACTAATATTGACCTTGTTGGGATGTGTATCGGCTAGATAAGCTTCAATGACTTTGAGAATGGATTTTTGGGCAATTGGATCCATAGTTTTCATCATATTGAAGTGGAAATCAAGCTTATGCCCCTTCCAATATTAGATCTATTCATAGCTCTTTCCACCATCATTGTCATGATTTATTCCTTTTTGGTTTACTGTGTAATAGTCACCATACAATACTTCCTTCGATTCTAATGGTGTAATATTCTCTCCTATATATATATGGCATGATGATGACGATGTGATCATTGTAGACAAAATGACACTACCTTTTCATACATTTGATGGGCCTACCTTGAAGGATTCTAGATCAAGTTCATTGACCGCGAGATTCTAAACACATGTTAGTGTTTAATTTCTTGTACTCGATGAAGGTTGTGCTTGTGGATCATAGTGATGAACCACTAATCTTAACATACACATTTCATCTCTTCTAACACTACATTTTCATACCTTTTATTGGCATACCTTAAAGGATTATAGATCAAGGTCAATGACTGTGGAGATTCCAAATGTATCTTAGTGTCTAATTTCTTGTACTTAGTGAAGGTTATGCTTATGGATCATAATGATGGACTAGTGACCTTAAAATACATATTGCATCTATTCAATGACAATATTAGTGGTATAGTCTACATAGTTGGTATGATGTTGCATATCAACTTCTAATGTTCAAATGGTGAACAAGTACACTACATCAAATTCTTATACTAATAGAATATAGTATTAGCCATCTCTTCCTTTTCAAAATTTTATTATAATTCTCTTTTCAAAAGTAATCAATAATTTCCATTGGTTTAATTTTTACAACCTTTGTAATTTGAACCCTTGATTTGTTACAAGATGTTTTGGACTAACCTAAAATTTGGAGTATAAAAAATCTCTTGTGTTGTACAAACGTGAGTTTAAGCTAAGAATGGATGTTGTTCTTTGTAGAACATACCCATAGAGATATTTTTGTCTCAATTATTGTCAATAGTCCAATCACCCACATTCACATCTTGGTTTAAAACATTTTATTCACATCATGATTTTGATCATTGGACTATGAAAAAAAACGTCAAAGAACAAACCCTTCAAAAGGTAGGAAAGGCTTATATTCTTATAGTGTTGAACTATTAAGGAGTAAACAACAAAGATTGAAACTACATAGCCTTGTTTTTAGACACTACATTTCATTCAAATATTTTACCAAACTTATGAATTAATATCTAATCAATTTTCCATCTTATCTAATAAAAAAAACACAAAACAATCCGTATTTTTGGTCAATTTTATCTTTTAAAATAATAAAGGTGTTTGTATTATCTTATCTTATCTCAACCTTCTTGTGATTAAAGAAGGTTGAGATAAGAGAAGGTAAATTAGTGAATTACAAAATAATTTATAAGGCAATACCAATATAGTAAAATAGGATTCAAGACTTTCTAAATTAGGGTGCACATAGCTAAGTTGCGTTCTTAATTTTCTTTAACATTATTTCTAACTAATTATTTTATCTACACCTTAACTTTATTGTATTTCAAACTATATTATATATATCGATCTCTAGTGAATATGTATTATATTTGTAATTTTGTATTTTAGTACACCATCCTTATCTCTTTTGGATGACTTCTCTTAAAGTGATCACTCACCCACTATATTGTGTTCTTTATTGTATTTCAAACTATATTATATATATCGATCTCTAGTGAATATGTATTATATTTGTAATTTTTTATTTTAGTACACCATCCTTATCTCTTTTGGATGACTTCTCTTAAAGTGATCACTCACCCACTATATTGTGTTTTAATGGGGACTTGGCCAACTCATATCTATCTCTCCACAATTTTGTAATATATATATATATATATATAACTTGCATATAATTCTAGCATTTCTCTTTTCATACTTGTGTCCTTACAAATTTTTGTTTGTCAATATTTGTGTATTGAGTTTATTGTGTTTTTATTAATTTGTATTAGATAATTATGGTTGGGGCCTCTCAAAAAATTCACCATTCTAATATCCTTTCAAATTTTCTTACCTCCTTAAATCTTTCTTCATGCTCTCTAGTATATGGGACTATGGTCAAAAGTCAAAATTTCTCTCCTGGGGAGTGGTAAATTACATTTTTAACCATTTCAAGCTCTTCATTTTTCAATTTCCTTAATTATTTCTTTTAACCCATGAATCCACATTTTTAGTTGTAAAATCTTATCTATTACAAAATTTTCTAAATCCCATGGCTCCTCTCCAAACTCGACTGGATCAAGAGACTCCTAGGACTCCATCCTTAACATTATCTTCATCGACGAGTTAAACCAAGGTAAACAATTCCTATTGTTGGAAATCCTCATTACTCAATACCAAACAAGTTTCAAGGTAAACCGATTCATAATATAATGATTATATTCCAACAACCCATCACCCATCAATGGCATTCCCAACCACAATGTCAACTTCAACCAACTATTCACTGGGTGATTCCCATTCCTTAATAGACCTTGAAATGCAATACCTCATCTTTGAAATTTGGAATGTATTGGAAATAATTATGTAAATGGTATTATAATGTTGTTATTTGACTAGAGTCAAGTCAAGTGGGTTCAATTATGACAACCATGTGATGTAAATATGTAAATGTGATTTGTAAATATTCCTAACATAGAGCTCAATGCAAAGGCTTGGCCAGTGAGTGGTTATTAGCTTGAATTGTTTAATTGACTATGGTGTTGTGTTATGTTACTAAGGTACCTTTATGTATATTTTCTCTTTTTGATGTTTAGATTGGTCAAGATCCAAACAACAACCTCACGAGGATAAAATACCCCCCTACATTTTTATAGAGGTGGTACTCCTCTATGATAGTCTGAAAGATATATCTTAAATGTTCTGAAATAAATTTATAAATGGGGAATACTAAAAATCAAGCCCCAATATTTATTTCTTTCAAAATACAAAGTAAAGATGAAAATATATATTCACAAAGAATAATTCCTGAGAAGAGGACCATGAATATTGCACAAACTAAAGTAATATATATACATACATAATAATATACAACAATAAAGAAACTAGAATATGAAAGCATCCTCACATCCATCACATCATACATAAATTTGGGTTTACATTCATAAGAAAGAAATATAATATTCCTCAATGGAGAGAACTTTAAAAGATTATTTCATCCAAAACAAGAAATATTATGATAGATGTACTTCAAAAATATCATGCTCATAAACTCAAAGTTTGAGAAAGAATTGAAATTACACCCCGAAGTACTTCCCTTGAGAGTTTTAAAAATAATAGTTTGTTTTAAAATAAAATATTGCAATCATCCAAATGGATTCGGATGGGGCTCCCGTGGACCATAAAAATAAAGTGTAACGTGATTGTACCAGACTTGAAAGAAGAAAAAGGAGATGGCCAAACATCATTTATGGTCTTCAGAATACTGAAAATACACAACTAAATGATTTTTGTACTGTTGGAAAATTGGTTTTCATTGATGTCAACCTTAAAATAAGCCCTAAAGAAAATCCCTAAATCCCCTAAAATTGATGGTGATGTGTTCACTTGAAGAGGCCTTGAAGAGCCTTGAAGTACCCTTGACATAAGTGTATATAAATCCAAAGTGGTCCCCTTATGGCATAAATTTTAAGCATGCCTCTCATAGGATGAGATAAAATGTGGTTGTTTCCACATGCTCACTTTGATTTGTACACAAATGGAGCCTTGAAGGAGCCTTGATGAAGCCCTAAAACCAAGTGAAGAAACCCCTAAACTCAAGTGAAGAATCCCCTAAAACCAAGAGAAGATGCCCCTAAAGCCAATTGAATAATCCCCTAAAGCCAATATATGAAACCCCTAAAGCCAAGTGAAGAAGCCCCTAAATCCAAGATAAGAAGCCCCTAAAGTAAAGTAAATAATCCCCTAAGTTCGGCCATCCTTAAGGAAGAGGTGCGACCCAAAATTTGTGACACTTGGTCTCACCCCATAATGTGGAAAAGACTCATATAAATAAGAGGAGCTTCATTTGGCATTTGTATCACACCAATTCTACCTAGACAAGGAAGAGGAGAAAATTTCATCCTAGAGGAGTGAATTTCCAAGGGAAGATGAAGTGAAGAAGGGAAAATTTCCAATGGAAGATGAAGTCTTGTGATGATTTGTTCTAGGGTTTTTCTTTGAAGATCATCTCAAAATTTTCGATATAACTTATTTTATAGAAAAATCAATATAGTGAAACTTGGAGGTGTTTTAGAAGAGATAGTGAAGAATATTGGTTACGAATTTCAGGTCAAATCATTACAGGTTTGGAGTTATACTTAGTGGAAGTTGAGGTTATTAAAATTAGGGTTTTCTTCTTCGTAACAAGTCATCTTTCCATTTTATTTATAGATTTTTTTAGGGATGATTCAAGGATAGAAAATTCGAGTAATTTTAGAGAATATATTGATGAATATTGGGTACAAGTTTAAGATCCTGATTCATTATAGGTACGAAGTTATACTTGTTGTAAGTTAGGGTTTATGACTAATCCAAAAACTAGTCATATGTTTTTATATGAAACATTAGGAGACCGAGTACTCCTTTCATTAACAATTTTTCCCCGTTGTCTATGTTTTTCAATGGTGCTAACAACAATTTCAATATCCTCTTGTTTCTTTTCAATAGACAGTTCCTGAGGGTTCTGGCTACCATATTCCTCTTCTCTGAATAGGAATGTATAGGTAAATTAAATACTATAGCCAAAAAATATCATATGATTCATAAACAATTGATTAGGTTCAAACCCTTTGATTTCGCCTGCTAACTTTAATTTAAATTGATCAAATTGCACTGAAAATTCATCAATATTTACAATGTTTCTCAATGTTATTCCCAATTCTCTAGGGAAAAGGAATAAATTGGTTTTTTTCATGGAATAAATGGGCCCAAAATATGTATTGTCTGCACACTTCTACAATAAATATCTTTTCTGACACATAATATGGGATATATGAAGTTATTTCTTGAGAACAATAAACTCTGATAATACTAAAGTGTTACATTGCTTCAAAGCTTTATTTCTTATACATAAATGTTGTTGCTTCTAAAGATAGTCTCGATGTATTTGACCCAAAAACGAGTTTTTTGGAGGAAACAAATGCATTGTGCACTTCATAAATAGTATACATGCCCTTTTGTTTCCATGAGGTTAGGTACCAAATTTGTATAGTGTCAATATTAGAATTGACTTGTTTGGGTAAATTCATGCCTTTGAAAACATGACAATAAGTAATGGTGAAGATTAGATATGAGGACATGTAGAATTTCTTATATGAGGACATGTAGAAAAGATAATTCTCCAAAGATAATTTTAACCCAATTGAAAAATTGTTTTCTCATGAATTGCAAAATGCAAGATATACAAAGCTAGTCAAGGAATGGTAGCAGCAGATTCTTGACTAGCTACCCTAGAAAATAGCCATGTCATCTCTTTATATGGATTCTTTAACGAACTAACCTAGATGCTTGATAAATATTTTGGCATTACTACCGGGTCTTCAAGATATTGTTGCAGGAGATCCCATCCACCACTTTTTGACTTTAGGAAATCCTTAGCTTCATCACCTTTAAATTTCATTGTCTGCTCTAGTAGCCTGAACATTTTCTTAAAAAACAAAGGTGTTAGAGAAATAGGGGACTCTCCTTGTAGCTGAATAATTCTTTGGTTCTTGTCGAACTTATCTATACACCACGAAACTAACTCTTTGGAATAAAAAAACTCTAGAACACAACCTGCTAAAGAAATTCTTGATGTCAAAATATAATTATAACTTCTCTCTGGAGGCAAAAATGTAGAATAATACATGTACGTTGTGGACCACTGAAACTTCTGATCTTCTCATCCGAATGTGTTGATGTTATCTACACATAAGTTTTCCTTTCTTGTGGTTGTCATGATTAATGAATTTGGAGGATTAATATATAGTCCTTTTAGAACTTTAATACCAAACTAAACCTTTCTTCCATGATATACCTTGAAACTCTTCTTTCAAAGGACTGATTAATACAATTTAAATTTGAATTGATGAAGAATTGTCTCGAGAAGATCATCATTAATAACAACCTTCTAATACTTTAAACATTTGTTATTTTCCATAAGATTTGCATTAAATGTATCTAGGGGAGAGTTACAAGATGATACATGGGTTATTGCGGGTGGTGAAGGATGTATGTAAAGAAAATGAAATGGGATTAAACCCGTGAAATCACAGTGAGATTTTCGAAAATGACTAAGCATTATAAATTGATCGGTCAGATGGAGAGGATAAGGGGTAAGTAGAGTGTAAAGGAAATGATCACGGACCCATGGAAAAACTTTAAAAAATTACTAAGTATCGAAATCGGATATGTCATATGGAGGAGTGATGTGTGTGAGAGAAATTATAAAATGAGCACAGACCCCCAATGAAGCTTGAAAATCAACAAAGAGTTGAAATATCCCAGAGGTAGTGAAGAATGGAAAATAGACTAAGTATGGAGAACCAATCGGACGTGAAGGTTGTGGTGATATTCAATGAATTAGATAAATTCTTTATACCTATGTTTAAGTATTTCAAGAACAATTATAAGCATAGGTGAAAAAAGAGAATGGTGGAACATGATGGTGCATTTTGGAGGAGGAAGAAGTTTGAACAACAATGGAAATGACTGATGAATCTGTGACAAAGCAAAAACATTTCTAAGGAATAAACAAGAGGGACTTTATGAAGGAATTAGCATGTTTTAAGATCAAGAACTCTTTATTTGATGTTTACAAATTATGAACAAAATAAGAAACATAACATAATATAAAAATCGCTAAAAGATTGCTAAGGAGCACAAGAGGGCTATGAACCCACAAGAGGGAAAGAGAAAAGAATTCCATTGGGAAACATAACCATTAAAACAACGATGTCACCTATCCTTTGGATAAAACCCTTCCCTTTTTACCAAGTGATGTTTATAATATCTCTATCTTTTTGACATTTGCTCGATGAGGAATCTTACACACTTTTGACCATATGTGTGTAAAAAGGGAATATGTTAGATTCTTGAAAGAGCACATATTCTTCATTCAAACTAAGGTAAATTATCTATGATTTTCCTCTTCGAATATTCTTCTCCTACTATGCAGTGAAAGTCACATTCTTTTCCGATGTGTAGATCTATTCTCAATGGATGAATCCTACGTTACCTAGAAAACTAGGCTTTGAAAGATTTTTGAAAGAAAAAATGTTTAGTGATAGGAGTAAGAGGGAGATAGAATGATCATGGTGATAA
>JASDQU010190628.1:1555-15335 GCA_032191745.1 Picea mariana
ACCCTTTTTCATCAATTAGCAGTTACTTTTATATATTGTTAATTACCACAATAGATCAACAATGGACTTGTTTATAAAATCAATTATATAAATATAATTAATAGTAATTACAAGGATTTTTATGAAGAATAGTGAAGGATACCAATCCTTTTTATATCACCAACTGTAGGAGAAACAAACCCCCTTCTTCAGGGAACCAACCCTACGAAGCACTAACTCCCTTGTTTTTAGGGAACCAACCCTAGGAAGAACCAACTCCCTTGTTTTTAGGGTACCAATCCTAAGAAGCACCAACTCCCTTATCTTTAGGGCACCAAGCCCAAGAAGCACCAAATCCCTTAAATTTCACTTCCTTAGTAAAGGATATGAATCCTTCCCTGCTCCTCCCTTCCACCCTCACTTCATAAGAATCATCGGTTCTTCTTCTTGGACTCTACTGTTGGTTTGATCTTTTGATATGGGCTATAGAGACACTTTCGTCTCACCATTATTTCTCATTTATATACTCTTCCAACTGGTGTCAGCTATGAAGCATTGTGTCCCTTTGTTTAGACCACCACACCTCTTCATTTTAAAATAGAGTTTTTCTTATATTTGTTTTTCTTAGTGGCTGCCACGTGGCACTTAGATTTGTGACTTACGTGTACCTAATATGCCAACTGGACCTTGAAAATTGTCACCATTTGATTGCGCCATATGTCCTTGCTGACATGGTATTTACTGATGTGGATTGTCTAATGTGTCACATTTCCTCCTCCTGGATCTAATGGTCATAGGTTCATCCGAATCCTTGTTCCAACGACTTTGATCAGTTCTATATCAATGGTCTAGATTCATTTTGGCCTTCAAGATTTTGGGTTATTCACTCCTACTTGCTAATTCTTCCCAAGTGACATTCCCCGATTAAACCTTGAGTAACTTGACTTCATCTAATGATCCATATTTGATGTGAAAATCTTAACACGATCCAATGGTTTTCATGATTTCGGTTATTCGAGATCTCATGAATCCTTGATCCAACGATTCTGATCATTTCTAGATCAATGGTCTAGATTCATTTCGGCCTTTGGGACTTTAGGTTATTCATTCCCAATTATCAATTCTCTCGAAGTGAGATTCCCCGACTAAACATTAAGTAACTTGACTTCTTCTAAAGATCCATCTTTTACGTGAAAATATCAACACGATCCAATGGTTGTCAGGATTTCGGCTATTTAGGATCTCATGAATCCTTGATCCAACGATTGTGATCATTTCTAGATCAATGGTCTAGATTCATTTCGACCTTTAGGAATTTGGGTTATTCGTTCCCAATTCTCAATTATCCTGAAGTGAGATTCCTCGAATAAACCTCAAGTAACTTGATTTCATCTAACGATCCATATTTGATGTAAAAATATCAACACGGTCCAACGATTTTCGAGATTTCGATTGTTCATGACTATTGGGACTCAAAAATGTCGTATTTTCATCCACCTTTCCCTTCATCATTCTTCAAATTCCATCATCCCATTAACCTTTCATGATATCATTTTCATAAAATATATTTGGGTTTCACCTTATTATTTTCCACTTTACTCATTTTAGTATTAAAAGGGAATTTGTGATTAAACATTAGAAAATCAACATGTTTTCATATGTATCTCAAAAATGTGTGAGATTTGTAATGTGTAGGAATATGTGAAGGACTAATACAAAAAGAATTCTCGAATATATCCTCCACCATTTCAAGGAGATAGTTATTAAAAGCCTATACCAAGGAGAAGATCATGGAGATTTGGTTGTCATATCTTGTCCAAGATATATGAGAGATATGTGTGAGGATTTGAAGGGAGAATATTCTGTAATAATGGGAAATTGGTTGGGAGAAAAGTGGATTTGTAATTATGCGATGCTTATCCTCTTTTCAATTATCTCATGTATAAAAGAGAATGCTCTCTCTTCATGAAAGGGGGGAGTTGTTATGATGTAGATTGGATTCATGAAAAGACTCTTTTTGTAAACCTACTTGTCGAAGATTAATGCAAGTCTTAATTCAACGATCTTGTGTCTTTTAGAAGTTAACATCTGCTGATCTAAAATATTCCATGTTGGCATCGACAAGGGCCACCGATCCATCTTGGTAGGCTCATTGTAAATTATTAGTGTAGATTTTCATTTCATGTACCTGTTATTTTGATTTCATATTATTTTGTTTTGATTTCACTATTAGAATTTGTTGCAAAGTGTGGAAATGTAGGAAGAGTTGGATATCTGTGTTTGACCATACATGAGATTTAATGAAGCATCCCACTACACTTAGATTTCTTTTCTAGAATTGATTAGGTTACACCTTTCTAACACATGCACAATCAAGACCTCCATCTCTCACCGTACATGCACCTATAATGGAATGTTGCGAATGCGCAAAGTGTTAATTGTTGTTATTTAGTTTCTCCAGGAGATAGAATCAAAGTTCATATTTTCCTTTCATGAGCCATCAATGAACAGGTCCATCACCTGAAGAAGAGCTTTAGATCATATGCTTGTTTATGAGTTTTTCTTTCTGAATTTTGAAATGTGTGGAGAGTGTTATCTTTGAAGTGTGAAAACAAAGTTTTGAGTTTCAAATGTCTCTTCTTTATGATATACTCATCAGACGTAGATAAAATACTTATTGTCAACACATATAGTGCATCAAATGTACTGATTACGAATCCCAAATTGGCATATAAATGAGTGAAATATACTAAAAATATATTTACACCAACATTTTGGTGCCATCACACCATATACCCTATGAAGGTATTAAAAAATGTTCTCTTCTTTCTTTTTCATATTTTAAAAATGAGTTCTATTGGTTTGTAGTTTGGCTTCCCTGACTTTGCTATCTCCATATACAACCTCTAATTTGTCCCAGATTTCTTTGTCTTACTTACAATGCATAACTTTCACACATATATAATTTTTCAACCCTCCTAGAATTGCATTAACTTCTCTTGAGTTGTCATTGCAGATTTTCTTTCCTGCAACATCTTTGGGTGGAGTAGTTGGGGAAGTGTAACCATCTACAACAGATTGCTAGATATCAAAACCAAGAGCCAACAAGAAGTTTTTCATTCTTATTTTCCATAGAGAATAGCATGGATGATTTTAAGGATGGAAATTTATTTTAAAATGTAGAAACCTTGGCGAATATTACTAATCCTTCATATGCCAACTATAAATGTTTGGCAATATTTTTGTAAAAATATTCAAATTTCTAAGGATTTTATATAGTTTTCATAAAATTTTGGCGATTTTTAAGGTAAAATAATGTTATCCTATAGAATTTGGGCGAATCATTTTTAAAATAGCGAATCTTGTTTTTGGAAAAACCATGGAAAATTAGCCCATGAGCGAAATTTAACCCCTAAAATCATCCATGGAGAATAGCCACCTCCATTGAACAATGGTGCTTTGTTGTTAGAAATTCATCTTGCTAATCCATCTTCAAGAACGAACTTCCAGTTGTTTAGAATATGTTGAAGGCACCTGCTTTGATACCAATTGTTGGAATACTGAGGTTGGGGGGGGAGGGGGGGTGAATCAGTTTTACCCTTTTTCAACAATTAACAGTTACTTTTATATTTTGTTAATTACCATAATAGATCAACACTGGACTTGTTTGTAAAATAAATTATATAAATATAATTAATAGGAATTACAAGGATTTTTATGAAGAATAGTGAAGGACACCAATCCTTTTTAGAGCACCAAATCTAGGAGACACAAATCCCCTTCTTCAGGGAACCAACCCTAGGAAGCAATAACTCCCTTGGTTGTAGGGCACCAACCCTAGGAAGCACCAAATCCCTTGTTTTTAGGGCACCAACCCTAGGAAGAGCCAACTCCCTTATCTTTAGGGAACCAACCCTAGGAAATACAAACTCCCTTAAATTACAATTACATAGTAAAGGATATGAATCCTTTCGTTCTCCTCCATTCCACCCTCACTTCATAAGAATCATCAGTTCTTCTTATTGGACTCTGCTGATTTTTTGATCTTATGATATGGACTACAAAGACACTTAATTCTCACCATTATTTCTCACTTATATACTCTTCCAATTGGTGTGAGCTATGAAGAATTGTGTCTCTTTGTTTGGACCATCACACCTCTTCATTTTAAATTAACAATAATATCTATTATTATTCAAACATTATTTTAAAGGCTTTTAATTTAGTGAGAGTGATTTTCATAAATCGATCACAGGTAGGGATTGATTTATTTTAACTTGATTCCATGTCTCTGCAAATATTGCAGAAATCGAATCCTATAGAGGATCTTCCTTCAAACCATTTACATGTGACCATATGCACAAAACCATAGGCTTATTAATTAAGTGATGTACCCAATGCCTCATGTCTTATGTGTTCGTAACCCATGACCAGGGGCTGGAACCTAGTCCTATGGTACTTTGGCCTTCGAGCGATTTCTCTCTCATCTAATCTTCCTATGTTTCAACTCCCCGAAGTAGTTGAAACTTAGATTTTTTTTTCTTAGTGGATGCCACGTGGCACTTAGATTTGTGACTTACATGTACCTAAAATGCCAACTAGACCTTGAAACTTGTCACCATTTGATTGTGCCACGTGTCCTTGCTGACGTGGTCTTTACTAATGTGCATTATCGAATGTGTCACATGTCCTCCTCCTGGATCTAATAGTCATAGGTTCATCTGAATCCTTGATCCAACGACTGTGATCAATTCTATATCAATGGTCTAGATTCATTTTGGCCTTCGAGATTTTGGGTTATTCGCTCCCACTTCCCAATTATCCCGAAGTGAGATTCCTTGACTAAACCTCGAGTAAATTGACTTCATATAACGATCCATATTTGACACAAAAATCTTAACATGATCCAATGGTTATCAAAATTTTGTCTATTCGGGATCTCATGAATCCTTGATCCAACGATTGTGATCATTTCTAGATCAATGGTCTAGATTCATTTCGGCCTTTGGGACTTTGGGTTATTCATTCCCAATTATCAATTCTCTTGAAGTGATATTCCCTGACTAAACCTCTATTAACTTGAATTCATCTAATGATCCATCTTTGATGTGAAAATATCAACACGATCCAATGATTGTCAGTATTTCAGCTATTCGGGATCTCATGAATCCTGGATCCAACGACTGTGATCATTTCTAGATCAATGGTATAGATTAATTTTGGCCTTCAAGACTTTGGTTTATTCATTCCCAATTCTCAATTATCCTGAAGTGAGATTCCTCGTCTAAACCTCAAGTAACTTGACTTCATCTAATGATCCATCTTTGATGCAAAAAGCTCAACACAATCCAATGATTTTCAGGATTTCGATGGTTCATGACTGTTGGGACTTAGAAATGTTGTATTTTCATCCACCTTTCCCTTCATCATTCTTCACATTTCATCGCCCCATTAACCTTTCATGATATCATTTTCATAGATATATTTGGGTTTCACCTTATTATTTTCCACTTTATTCATTTTAGTATTAAAAGGGAATTTGTGATTAAATATTAGAAAATCAACATGTTTTCATATATATCTCAAAAATGTGTGAGCTTTGAAATGTGTAGGAATATGTGAAGGATTAATACAAAAATACTTCTCGAATATCTCCTCCACCATTTCAAGAAATAATGGTGAGAAGAAAGTGTCTCCGTAGTCCAGATCAAAAGATAAAAAAAAGCAATAGAGTTCAAGAAGAAGAACTGATGATTCTTATGAAGCGAGGGTGGAAGGGAGGAGCACGAAAAGATTCATATCCTTTACTAATTAAGTGTAATTTAATGGAGTTTTTGTTTCCTAGGGTTGGTTCCCTAAAGATAAGGGAGTTGGTGTTTCCTAGGGTTGGTGCCCTAAAAACAAGGGAGTTGGTGCTTCCTAGGGTTGGTGCCCTAAAAATAAGGGAGTTAGTGCTTCCTAGGGTTGGTGCCCTGAAGAAGGGGATTTATGCCTCCTAGAGTTGGTGCTCTAAAAAGGATTGGTGTCCTTCACTATTATTCATAAAAATCCTTGTAATTCCTATTAATTATATTTATATAATTTATTTTACAAACAAGTCCATTGCTGAGATTTCTGTGGTGAGGAGTGTTTTCGGGTGAAATCGGAAAAACCATAGTAATATCCATTGAGTGTCGACGTTTCGGATCCAAATCAGGATCCATCATCAGGACAAGAAGCCTGGGATAAAAAATGAGAAGAGATGGTTATAAGTATAAGTTTAGGCGGGAAAAAATTAGTGTCGGCTGGAGTTTTAGGTGAAAATTTTAATTTAGGTTTATTTATTTTGGTTAAATTTGGGGTTTTATATTTAAATATTCTTTTATCTATATATCTATATATCTATATATAATTAAAATTCCTATTTAAGATGTTTTTTAAAATTATTAAATTTTGTTTTTAAATGATTTGTAATCATCAATTTGCTTCAAGTTTTTAAAATATTTAAAAATAATAGTTTTATTCTATTATGAGAACCCTAAATTAATTCAAAGGTGTTTATAAGAAAAAATCTACCTATTAAATACTAACAAATAATAACAATTCAATAATGTTATTATTTGAATTGTTATTATTTGTTAGTATTTAATAGGTAGATTTTTTATTATAAACACCTTTGAATTAATTTAGGGTTCTCATAATAGAATAAAACTATTATTTTTAAATATTTTAAAAACTTGAAGCAAATTGATGATTACAAATCATTTAAAAACAAAATTTAATAATTAAAAAAAAACATCTTAAATAGGAATTTTAATTATTATTAATTTTTTTTTAAATAATCTTTAAATATAAAACCCTAAATTTAACCAAAATAAATAAACTTAAATTAAAATTTTCACCTAAAACTCCAGCCGACACTAATTTTTTCCCGCCTAAACTTATACTTATAACCATATCTTCTCATTTTTTATCCCAGGCTTCTTGTCCTGATGATGGATCCTAATTTGGATCCGAAACGTCGACACTCAATGGAAACTACTGTAGTTTTTCCGATTTCACCCGAAAACAAGTCCATTGTTGATCTATTGTGGTAATTAACAAAATAGAAAAGTAATTGTTAATTGTTGAAAAAGGGTAATAATGATTCACCCCCCCCCCCGCCTTAGTATTCCAACAATTGGTATTAGAGCAGGTTCCTTCAACATAGTCTAAACAACTAGAAGGTAGATCTTGAAGATGGATCAACAAGAGGGAGTTTCTAACAACAAAGCACTATTGTTCAATGGAGGTGGCTATGCTCTATGGAAAATAAGAATGAAAAAATTCTTGTTGGGTCTTGGATTTGATATTTAGAAATATGTTGTAGATGCTTACACTGCACCAACTACTCCACCCAAAGATGTTGCAGGAAAGAAAATCTGCAATGACAACTCAAGAGAAGTTAATGCAATTCTAGGAGGGTTGACAAATTCTATATGTGTGAAGGTTATGCATTGTAAGTCATCCAAAGAAATCTGGTACAAATTGGAGTCTGTATATGAAGGAGATAGCAAAGTTAGGGAAGCCAAACTATAGACCTATAGAAATCAATTTTAAAATATGAAAATGAAAGAAGAGAACATTGTTGAATACCTTCATAGGGTATATGAAGTGCTTAATTCCATCAAAGAAGAAAGAGAAGAACTTACAGATAAACCTATTGTGCAAAATATACTAAGGTCGTTACCTATGAGATATGATGCCAAGATTTCTACAGTTGAAGATAGGACTGATCTTGACATACTCACAGTTGCTCAGCTTCATGGAATTTTTACAGCATATGAAATGAGATTAGGGAATGATAAATCATCAAAAAGATAAATAGACTTTAAAGCATCTAAAACAAAGATGATGCAGGAGAAAAATACCAATGATGAGTTATTAGATATATTTGATGAGGAAACTACCAACTTCATAAAGAAACTCAAGAAAGGGACAGGGAACAAAGGAACTATTCCTCTAATATGTTTCAACTGTGGAAAAATTGCACACTTTTCCAATAAATGTCCCTATCCTAAGAAGGAGGAAAGTGGTGAGGAAATAACCTTAAAAAATCAGAAGAAAAATAACACTAATAATAAAAAGAAGTTCTACAAGAAAAAGAAAACTTTCTTTACCCAAGAATACAATAGCTCATCAGAAGAAAATGAAGAAGACAAACCAGAGCTTCTATTTATGGGAATAGAAACTCAAGATGATAAACATTTAGAAGATGAAGAATAAGTTAACTTCGAAGAAGAAATCCTTAGTGTAATTGAAGAACTAAGAAAAACTAAAAAACAAAACAGGGCACTAAGGGAAGAGCTTCTAGAGATTAAAGAAGCTACTAAATCAAGAGAGAGGGAAGTTTCCAAAACCATCAAAGAGTCAGAACATACCATCAATGATTTCAAGTCCTATCTCCTGGAAGCTAATAAAATTGAAGAAGTCATTTTACAACCACTTAATGATAAAAAACAAGTATGTGAGAAACTAGAAGCTGAGATTAAGTTGCTAAAAAGTGAAATTGAGAAAGAAAAGAAGGAATAACAATTTGGAAATAGTTCAAATATATTGGATGAACTTATCAGTAGTCACATGTCACCAAACAACAAGATTGGTTTGGGATACACTCAAGAATCAACTTCTACATCACAACGATCTGTCAAGAAACCAATCAGTTACGTAGATGCTCTAAAAAACTCGTTAAGAAAAGAAGATAATAAGGCAAAGATTATACCATTGAAAAATGTTACACATAAACACAAATCAATGCTCCCTACTAGGGTATAATATGACAAAAAAAATGCAATCATCAGAAGGAATCCCCCTAAATATCTATTTATTGGATATTGTTACTCTTGCAATAATTTTGGGCATAAGGCAATACACTGCAAAGCTTATGGACAATACAATCATAGAAATGTCCAAAGATATAAGAACAATAAGTACAATACAGAGAATATAAACTATAACTCATTTTCTCCTTTGCAAGACTTCAATAGTGAATTCCAAAAATGTAACAACTATGGTCATAAAACCAATGAATGTAGATTGCCAAAATATGATAAAAAGACAAATATTTCCCATAATAAAAAATAATGGAATAAAATGAAAACATAGTGCAATGCATCCTTATATGCAAAAAATAAAGGATGTCAGTGGTATATAGACAGTGGATGTTCAAAGCACATGACTGTATATCAAAGTAAATTTCTCAAGTTAAATAACAAAGGAAAAGGAAAAGTAACTTTTGGAGATAACATGTCAGCCAAGATACTGGGAAAAGGCACTGTTAGTTTAGGAAATAATAAAACCAAGGCAGAAGATGTACTTTTAGTAGAAAATGTCAAACCAAATCGCGTAAGTGTAAGTCATACATGTGATCAGGGTCACATACTTACTTTTGATTCTCAGAAGTGTGAGATCAGAGAAAAAAACATTGGAAAGCTAGTGGTAGTTGCACTGAGAACATCTAGCAACGTGTGAATCCTTAATACATATGAAGAAAAAAAATGTTGTTTAAGCCAATTAGATGAAATTTGGCTATGGAATAGAAGGTTGGGACATTTAAGCTTTGACAACTTGATCAAATCCAATGATAAAAAGGCAGTTAGGGACCTTCCAAAAGTGATTAAACCATCAAATTCTATTTGTAAACATTGTCAAATAGGAGAGAAAACAAGAGTAAGGTTCAAAACAAAAGAGAATTCCACAAAAAAACCATTAGAGATTATTCACACAGATCCATGTGGACCAACCAGAACCAAAAGTACTTATGGTGAACAATATTTTATGTCGATTGTTTATGATTACACAAGATTGATCTAGGTATTATTTCTAAAAGAAAAATCAGAGGCCTTTGAAAAATTTAAAATATACAAAGCCCTTGTAGAAAATGAAACATATATCAAAATTAAATCTCTAAGATCAGACAATGGAGGAGAATTCATCTCTAAATATTTCATTCAATTCTATGAAAACCATGGTATCAAAAGATAGTTTTCATCTCCCAAGACTCCTCCACAGAATGGAGTGGTAGAAAGGAAAAATAGAACAGTTCAAGAAGCTACAAGAACCATGCTAAATGAAGCCAAGATTCCAGAAAAATTATGGAGAGATGTAATATACAAAGAAGTACACATACTTAGTAGAGTTCAGTTGAGACCCAACCATGAAAAAACCCTTTATGAACTATAGTTTGGAAGGCCAACATCTATAAAACACTTTAGAACTTTTGGAAGTAAATGTTACATAAAGAATGATGAAGATAACCTAGGAAAGTTTGATCCAAGATTTGATGAAGGCATATTCCTAGCATATTCATCTAATAAGAAATCATAAACATGTTATAATCTTAGACTACTAAAGATAGTGGAAAGTGCTAATGTAAATATAGATGATCTAAAAAAGAGCATATCCCAAGGCATTGATAAAAAATGTCAACAAGAAGATGATGATGTAGAATCTTAGTAGGAAGATAATGATGTAGAATCTCAGCAAGAAGATGATAATAATTAAATACAAAAAAATGAATCACATACTGATGAAAAAAAAAATGAAGAAACTCCCTTTCCAAGAGATCCATCAAAAAGAGTTCAAAAGAATCATCTTGAAAGCTAGATTATTGGAGATAAAAGTGTAGGAGTGGAAACAAGAAGGAAGCTTACTTTTGACTCAGAACAAGAAATGTTATCCCTAATAGAACCTAATCCATTTAATGAAGATATCAAAAGTAAATATTGGATAAAATCAATGAATGAAGAACTAGACCAAATAGAGAAGAATCAGACTTGGGAACTGGTTCCAAGACCCAAGGACAAGAATGTGATAGGAACCAGGTGGATATTCAAGAACAAACTAAATGAAATTGGGGAGATTATAAAGAACAAAGCCAGATTAGTTTGCAAAGGATATTCCCAAATAGAAGGTATTTATTTTGAAGAGACTTTCGCTTCAGTAGAAAGACTTGAGAAAATAAGAATGTTCCTCACATTTGCATGCTTTAGAAATTTTAAAATCTATTAGATGGATGTCAAGTCAGCATTCCTTAATGGAACACTAGAAGAAGAAGTCTATATTGAGCAACCATAAGGATTCATGTTATCAGAAAATCAAGACTATGTGTGCAAGTTGAAAAAGGAACTGTATGGTCTTAAGCAAGCCCCTAGAGCATGGTTCTCTAGGCTTGATCAGTACCTACAAAAACAAGGATATAAGAGAGGGACTAATTACAACAACCTATACATCAAAATTGAGGATCAAAACATGATTTTTGTGCTGGTATGTGTAGATTACGTCATATTTGTGAGTAATCTTACTGCACTAAGAAGAAAATTTGCAACCAAAATTCAAGAAGATTTTGAAATGTCTATGCCGAGAGAACTATCATTTTTCTTAGGTTTACAAGTAAATCAAACAGAAAATGGAATATTTGTTTCCCAAACCAAATATATCAAGGAAATGTTGAATAAAATTCAAATGGAAGACAATAAACCTATGAGTACTCCCATAGTCACTGGATGTAAACTAAGCCTAGAAGACAACTCACCAAAAGTGGAGCAAACGATGTATAGATCAATGGTTGGAAGTTTTCTCTATTCAACAACAACAAGACCTGACATCATGCAGGTTGTAGGACTCATGGGGATATTTGAATCTGCACCTAAACAAACTCACTTAAAAGCAGTAAAAATAATATTTAGATACATTCAAAGCACCCTAGAACTTGGATTATGGTATCTAAAAGATAAATACTTCAATCTAACTGCATATACTAATGCAGATTGGGCCAATAGCATAGATGATAGGAAAATCACCAGTGGAGGAGAATTTTTCTTAGGAAAACTTATGGTAGCATGGTTAAGAAATAAAGAAACAAACATCCACATCAATCTCTACAATAGAGGCATAATACATTGTTGTTGCAACTTGTTGCACACAATTTATTTGGATGAATCAAACTTTAGAAGACCTACAAATAAGATATAATAATTCCATTACTATTAACTGTGATAACATTAGTTCCATAAGTATCTCTAAAAATCCAGTCATGCATTCTAAAACCAAACACATCCTATTAATTAAATACCATTTCCTAAGAGATTAGGTTACCCAAAAAATAGTTAAAATAGTGTATGTAGACACCAAAGAACAGATTGTAGACATTTTCACAAAACCTTTTCCCATGAGTACTTTTGAAAATCTTTGACATAAATTAGGATTAATTCAAAAACCTCATTAAAACCCATAAAATGATATCATAAGGGGCACATCGTCAGGGGGAGAATTTCCATAGGGGGTGTGAAGAGATATCCCCTCTACCATTAATGTCAAAGGGGGAGGAAATTGATAAGGGCATAAATTTCAAAAAGAAAAAGGTTGCCATCAATGCCAAAGGGAGAGATTGTTGGACATATTGTCATTGATTTCAACATTCATTGTCATTATGATGTGATGATGAGTTGTTATAAGCAACATGCAGAGGAATCTACCTAAATCTCAGGAGAGGCAGTGTATTAGATTTCTCGATATCAACGTAATGAAAAAACACCATCAGGATCGAATTCCAAATAGATCAATGATCTCAATCAGTTAGAATCCAAGTAAAAATAAAAAAATCTCAGAAGGGAAAGAACATTGCAGTGATGAAGATTTTTTATGAAAAACATGTAGAGGAATCTAACAAAAATATCAGAAGGGAAAACACATTGCAAAAACGCGATCAGGATTGAAATCCCCACAGTAAAACTATAAAAGAATCGAGGGAGAATCCTGTCCACTGATGTCGATTTCGGGACAAACCAAGACTACCAAATCTGGGAGTTACATAGGAAGACCTTTGGATCAACATGGGATTAAGTACTGACCATCAGATCATATTAAGGGCAGATCAACGACGGAGAACAATTGCAGGATGCAACAATTGGAGTTAACGATCATGTAAGTTTTGGTTGCTAAATAGACACCGAGCGTCGATCGTCACCTACCAATAGGTCTATAGTTGGCATTGGTTCCACTACCCTGGAACCCCAAAGCCCCAAAGTCATTGTTGGTGTAAATATATGTTTAGTATATTTCACTCATTTATATGTCAATCCAAGATTTGTAATCAGTAGATTTGATACACTATATGTGCCGACAACATGTAGTTTATCTACGTTTTATGAGTATAGCATAAATAAGAGACATTCAAAACTCAACACTCTGTTTTCAAACTTCAAATATAACACTCTCAACACATTTCAAAATTCAGGAAGCAAAACTCATAAACAAGCATATGATCTACAGATCTTGCTCAGGTGATGGACTTGTTCATTGATGGATTATGAAAGGAAAAGATGAACTTTGATTCTATCTCCTGGAGCAACTAAACTAACAACAATTAACACTTTGCGCATTCACAACATTCCATTATAGGTGCATGTATGGAGGTCTTGATTGTGCATGTGTTAGCAAGGTGTAACCTAATCAATTCTGGAAAAGAAAGCTAAGTGTAGTGGGATGCTCCATTAAATCTCATGTATGGTGAAAGGCAAAGATCCAAATTTTCCTGCATTGCCACACTTTGCAACAAATTCTAATAGTGAAATCAAAACAAAATAATATGAAATCAAAATAACAGGTACATGAAATGAAAATATACACTAATAATTTACAATGATATTACGAAGATGGATTGGTGGCCCTTGCCGATGCCAACATGGAAGCTTTTAGATCAGCAGATGCTAACTTCTAAAAGACACAAGATCATTGAATTCAGACTTGCCTTAATCTTCAACAAGTAGGTTTACAAAAAGAG
>JASDQU010190628.1:21291-35612 GCA_032191745.1 Picea mariana
GCAAAACGACTATTGCAAGGTGTGCACAGTCACCCGCAAGAACCAAGTCTTGCGTAAGAATCTACTACAAGGAGTGCATAGATTTGGAATTCGGCTAAGTGTTGAAGGGACTCAATGAGATCCAAATCCATGAAACGTGAAATCCTGAATTGATCACAGCCGTTGATCAAAGGAAAGAGTTGGACCATCGATCTGGTACAATCGTTATTTTGGGTATTGGGAGAACAGAGGTAAGGAGACTCCCAAAGTTGTGAAACATGAAATCCCGACTTAATCACAACCATTGATCAAAGGAAAGACTTGGAATGTCGATCTAGTGTCACCGCGATTTTGGATATCAGGAGAATGGAGGTAAGGGGACTCCCAAAGCTGCGAAGCATGAAATCGCGACTTGATCACAACTGTCAATCGAAGAGAGTCATGAGCCATCAATCTGACTCTCACAATATTGGGAAATCGGGGATCGGGAGAACATAGGTGAACCAACCTCCAAAGTTGCGAAACATGAAATTGCAACTTCATCATAGCCGCCGATTGAGGGAAGATCGTGGACCGTAGATCTAATCATATCGGGAACTCCTGATACGTGAAATCCCGACGCGCTTGAGAATTGAGCCCTAGATCATGATAGGAGGTCACATTGAGGGAATATAAAGGAGGGGATAGTACACGCTAGGCTCCTTTCGGGGTTTAGGAGGTCGGGAGAGTCGGGGTGACTCACCTGCAAAGACCTGACACACGAAATCGCGAAACATTTTTTGGATTATGCTCATGGTCATAGCCTGTGGTCACGTGAGAGAAACTTGCACCCGGTGCTTCTTCGCACGATGAAGTTTCATGAGAAGGACCTATGGATAATTCTTGAAGATTCTAGTAGAGAATCAAAGATCTATTCTATCTTGAAGATAGAGAATATCCAGAGACCGGGAGGTCAGCAGACCCTACTGAGGTGGGGCACTACACCAAGTGGTATTAGAGATGATTTTCGTCTATAGATTTCAAGCGAAGGAAATAAAGGAGATGAAAGAACTCGAAGATACACTCTGTGTGTGAGAGACAATCAACACAATTCCACCAAGGAGACGAGTGGAACAACCTTTATCTAATCGAGTTGTAGAATGGGAGATGCAAGAACTTCGTGCAAGATTAGAGGCAATGGAGGCAGCGCAGAGGAGAGCACCTGATGTTGGACACATTAATGATGTAGATAGTGAAGAAGTAGAAGACGAAGAAGCTTTTGGAGAGAATGTTGTCGAAGAGTACTTTCTAAGAGTGGTTTATCCAAGATAGAGGTCCCAATGTACGGAGGTAATTTGGATGCTGAAGAGTTGTTGAATTCGGTAAGAGCCATGGACAAATATTTTGACTATGAAGACGTCGATGAGGAGAAAAGGGTGAGACATGCTGTCACCATAATCAAAGGACATGAAACACTATGGTGGGATGAATTGCAGGATGAGAGGAAAAGAAAGGGAAAACAAAAGATAAAGAATTGGGACAGAATGGTAGCCAAGTTGAAGGCAAAGTTCATGCCCAAAGATTACCAGATCAATCTATTCAGGAAATTATAGAACCTGAGATAGAAGGGTATGACAATTAAATAATACACAGAGGAGTTCTACAAGATGAACATCAGAACTAGAAAAAGAGAGAAGGATGAAGAAATTTTTTTCAGGTATATAAATGTCCTGAGCAATGAAATCTAGGATGAGATTAGCATGATGTCAGTAAGGACAGTGGAGGATGATTATCAGTTTGCATTGAAGGCAGAGGATAAGTTGGCCAGAAAACAAAACCAACGAGGTAGAGGTAGAAGCCCAGCTCTGAACAAGGGCAAGGGAGTTTCCCAAGACAAGGAACAAAAATCCAAAGATGAGACTGAGAAACCACCTAGTCACTCAAAAAGAGGAGTAATTTCCCAAGGAAGACAAGATGGTGGAAGAATTTCTTCCAGAGGAAGAGGAAGAGGCAGAGGAGGAGAAGTGAGATTTTACACCTATGGAAAGGCAGGACATAAGTCTTAGGAATGTCGCGAGAGAAAGAAATAAGGAGAAGGTGAAGCTCACATTTCAGAAGCACAGAGAAGAAATGTTGAAGCAGAAGGAGCAGAGGATGGAACATCCATGATGTTGAGAAAAGTTCTCTTAAAACCAGAGACAGAAGTTGAGAAGCCAGTGCAGAGAAACAACCTATTCAGGATAACTTGCAAGACTAAGTACAAAGTCTGCAAAGTTATAATTGAAAGTGGGAGCACTGACAACTTAGTATCCACAGAGATGGTGGAGAAATTGGAGTTGGAGACAACTGCACAAATGAAGCCATACAAAGTCTCATGGTTGCAGAAAGGACACCAAGTAATGTTTATTAAACAATGCTTGGTTGAATTTAAAATAGGAGGATATAGAGATGAAATTCTACGTGATGTAATTTCCATGGATGTATGCCATATTTTGTTGGGAAGACCATGGAAGGTTGATAGGAATTTCATTCATGATGGGAGGAATAATACATACAACTTGGAGAAGAATGGTAGGACACACATGTTGCTGCCAATAGAGGAGAAGAAAGCGAAAGAGGAACCCAACACAAGCATACTTCTCATGAGCGGGAAGGAACTCCTGAGAGAAGTTAATAAAGGATAGGAGATGGAGTTTGTTATGGTGAGGAAACCTAGAGTTGTCCTTACAAGTACTTCAATGGATGATTTTCTTGAAGAAATTTGGGAATTATTGGATAATTTTGCTGACATAGTGGTGGATGAGCTGCTTAACTCATTACTATCCATCATAAGTATCAACCATCATATTGATTTGATACTAGGAGAAAGTCTACCAAACAAAGCAGCATACATACTGACACCTTGAGAGAATGAGGAGGTAAAGAACCAAGTCCTAGAATTGTTAGACAAAGAGTTGGTCAGAGAGAGCTTGAGTCCATGCACAGTGCCAACTGTGTTGAGTCCAAGGAAAGATGGAGGATGGAGAATGTGTACAGACTCAACAGCCATTAACAAGATCACCATGAGGTATAGATTTCCTTTGCCATGAATGGATGATTTAATGGAATGTCTAAGTGGAGAAAACTTATTTTCTAAGATATATTTGAAAAGTGGATATCACCAGATAAGAATGAGAGAAGGTGATGAATGGAAGACAACCTTTAAGAAAAATGAAGGTTTGTATGAATGGCTTGTTATGCCATTTGGCTTACCAAATTCCACGAGTACTTTCATGAGGTTGATGAATGAAATACTGAAAGATTTCAGTGGAAAGTTTGTGGTTGTATATCTGGATGATATACTGATCTTTAACAAGACTAAAGAGGATCATTTGAGACACCTGACACTAGTGATGAGGAGACTACAACAGAAGAAGCTGCTGATAAATCTGAAGAAGTCCTCTTTTATGAAGACATAACTCATTTACTTGGGTTTTGTGATATCTTAAAATGAGCTGAATATGGATCCAGAAAAGGTGAAAGCAATCAAAGAATCGATGTCATCGAGAAGCATGTTTGAGGTAAGAAGCTTCCATGGATTAATAAGTTTTTATAGGAAATTCATCAGAGATTTTAGTGGAATTTGCGCACCAATGATGGATACAATAAAGAAGAAGAAAAAGTCTTTTAAATGGATAGAGGAGGCCGAGAAGAGCTTCAATATACTGAAGGAGAAGATAACAGAACGACCAATTATGGTCTTGCCAAATTTTGAAAAGACATTTCAAGTGAGATGCGATGCAAGTGGAGTTGCAATTGGAGCCGTTTTGAGCCAGGATAATAGGCCCGTTGCCTATTTTAGTGAAAAGTTGAATGAGACTAAGAAGAAAAAATCCACATATGACAAGGATTTTTATGCCATAATTCAAGCCCTGGAGAAGTGGAGACATTACCTTGTCCCATAGGAATTTGTCTTGTATAGTGATAACCAAGCTTTACAATTCATAACCAGACAGGAAAAATTGAATCAGAAGCATGCAAAGTGGATTGAGTTTATGAAAAATTTTACTTTTCTCATAAAACATATTGCTGGGTATGATAACAAATTTGTTGATGCATTGAGCATGATATGTTTGATTCTGCAGGAATTTCAGGTGAAGACTTTGGGGTTTGAACACCTGAAGGATATGTATTGCGATGATGTAGATTTCAAGGAGGCATATGAAGCATGCGTGAATCCTGTGCTAAGAGATAGGAGCCAGTGGACAGAGTATATGAGTCAAGAGGGATTGTTGTTCAAGGGCAATCAGTTATGCATACCAAAATGTTCAATGAGGGACAACCTTTTGAAGGAGAAGAGTAGTGGAGGATTGGCAAGACATTTCAACCATGATAAAACATTCACACAGTTGAGGATTTCATACTATTAGCCAGGTATGATGAAAAAAGTGGTGAAATTTGTGAACAAATGTAGAATCTGCCAACATGAAAAAGGAAAAAGACAGAACACTGGATTGTATCAACCATTGCCGATACCAGAGAGGCCTTGGGATGTGATAAGCATGGATTTTGTGTTATGACTACCAAGAACGCAAAGAAGATGTGATTCCATATTTGTGGTGGTGGATAGAATTTCAAAGATGCCACACTTTATCCCATGCCAGAAGACCAGTGATGCAACACATGTTGCAAATATGTTTTTCAAGGAAGTTGTGAGACTTCACGGCCTACCCAAAACTATCGTCTCGGACAGAGACACAAAATTTGTTGGTCATTTTTAGAGAACACTATGGAAGAAGTTGGGGATGGATTTGTCCTTCAACTCAACTTATCATCCTCAGACAGATGGACAGACTAAGGTGGTAAACAAAAGTTTGGGAAACTTGTTCAGGAGTCTTGTCACTGAGCATCATAACCAGTGGGATCAAATTCTGCACAAGCAGAATTTGCATACAATGACTTGCCAAATAGAAGAAATAGAAAGAGACCATTCTAGATATTGTATGGAATGCAAACCAGGGGTGTATCTGAATTGAGAGACTTGGGACAGAGTGAGATCAGAAGAACTGGAGCAGAATATTTTGCTACAGAGATGCAAAAGCTCCATAGCTAGATCAGAGGACAATTACAAAAATCTAGCTAAGAGTACAAGCATAGAGTTGATCAACATCGTAGAGAACTTCAATTTGAGGTGGGAGATCAGGTTCTGGGACATCTCCAGAAAGAAAGGTTTCCTAAGGGAACATATAACAAGTTAAAAATGAAGAAGATAGGGCCATGTAAGATCTTGAGGAAGTTTGATGCAAATGCCTATGAGATTGAGTTGCCAGATGATGTGGGCATATCGCCCATATTCAATGTTTCAGACCTGTATCCTTACTAGAAATATGACACAAGGGATCAAAAGATCAAAATAAGATTCAGTGGGAGAAACAAATGCCTATAGTAGAAAAACCACAAATGGAGAAGATAATTGATCAGAGAATTGGCAAGAAGACCAGGAGGAAGACCTATCTTGAATATCTGGTTAAGTGGAAGGGACAATCGACAGAGGATGCCAGTTGGGAAAATGAAGCTGATATCTAAAAGCATGGAAAGTCGGTGCAGGAGCTCATGGACAGAAGTCCATGAATTTTTGTCCAGGGGGAGTATGATGTAGGAGCATCGTCAGCAAGCATGCATGGCAGGACAACTCAGTGCCTAGGAATCATTTCAGAATCTCAAACGCTGGGAGTTACTGTGAATCTTTTGGAGCTGATTGGAAAAAAACGGAAGAAGATCAAACACTTGGGAGCAGATGATCACGAGTGATCTGGGAGTTTCACTCTGAGTCTTGAATGTAACTGAACTTTGGTAGTAGTTAGATTTTTTTTTTTTCGTTTTTCAAGTAGACGAGTAGTCAGGGGGAACCCTAAGGACCCTCTGAGATAAATAGAGGTTTTGTACACCCAAATGGGCCTGTTGCGAGTTAGTAGGAATTTTCTGAGTTTTGAGTTATTGTTTTGATATTAGCTATAGCCATTTACTTTTAAATGAATATGACAGAGGAAATTTGACTCAAATGTATAATACTTTTACTGTTTGTAATTCTTTGTTATTGTGTTTTCCTAAATGAATGAATTTCATTATGAATGGATGAAACTGTGAATGTTAGTATAAGTTTCAACTGTTTCTCTTCTGTTGAGTGAGTGCAAGGTATGCACACAAAATGCAAGGAGTGTGTGATGGGATCTGTTTTGATTCTGAAGCTTAGAAGAGATAGCATGAAACTTTCCCTTTGTAAGGAGTGCAAAATGACTGCTGCAAGGTGTGCACAGTCACCCACAAGAGCCAAGTCTTGCATAAGAATCTGCTGCAAGGAGTGCACAGATTTGGAATTCATCTAAGTGTCGAAGGGACTCAATAAGATCCAAATCTGTGAAATGAAAAATCCTGACTTGATCACAGTCATTGATCAAAGGAAAGAGTTGGATTGTCAATCTAGTACCATCGTATTTCAGGTATTAGGAGAATGGAGGTAAGGAGACTCCCAAAGTTGCAAAACACGAAATCTCGACTTAATCACATCCGTTGATCAAATGAAAGAGTTGGACCATCGATCTAGCACCATCGTGATTTTGGATATTGGGAGAATGAAGGTAAGGGGACTCCCAAAGCCGCGAAACGCGAAATCACGACTTGATCACAGTCATCGATCGAAGAGATTCGTGAACCATCAATTTAACACTCACAAATATCGAGAAATCAGGGATTGGGAGAAAAGAGGTGAACCGACCTCCAAAGTCACGAAACGTGAAATCACAACTTGATAGTAGCCACTGATTGAGGGAAGATCGTGGATGGTATATCTAATCATATCAAGAACTCCCGATATGCGAAATCCTGACGCGCTTGAGAATTGAGCCCCAGGTCATGACAGGAGGTCACATTGAGGGAAGATAAAGGAGGGACTAGTACACGCTAGGCTCCTGTCGAGGTTTCGAAGGTTAGGAGAGTCGAGGTGACTCACCTGCAAAGACCCCACACGTGAAATCGTGAAATGCCTTTTGGATTATGCTCATGGTCACAACCCATGGTCACGTGAGAGAAACTTGCACCTGGTGCTTGTTCGCATGACGAAGTTTCGTGAGAAGGACCTATGGATAATTCTTGAATATTCCAGTAGAGAATTGAAGAGCTATTCTAGCACGAAGATAGAGAAGATCCAGCCACCGGGAGGTCAGCAGACCCTGCTGAGGTGGGGCACTGCACCAACTTTCCAATTGTATAGATACAAGTTCAATGCTTTTCCTTGTGCTTCTTATCTAGTCTATCATTGTTTCAAGTGAACTATACTTATATGCAATGGTTTTATTCCAAATACCTTCATCTATAATTTCCCTCCATAAGATATTGTCTACTAAATATTCCCCAAGGATATGGATATTGTTTTAGCCACATCCACCCTCCTCAGATTTTGATATATATTTCAATTTTACTAGATGAATGCCTCCATTTTCTCTCTTCCCTATCCACAAATTTAAAAAACATTATTTCTAATCTTCTCTAGGACCCCTTTAGAAATATATGCTAGGGAATAACCTTTAGAACAAACTTTGCAAAGGTAAGTCTCCCCCAAATTGATAGCCATCCGTTACACCAATGATTGATTCTTACCTCAATCTTCCCTATTAGTTAATTCCACTCTCTTTTTCCATATCCATTTGGTTTTAGAAGAAAATCTAAGTGTTTAAAATTAAGTTGGGATCTCTATTCGAAGATGTATATTCTTATATGGAAATCTCCAAATTACCTTCCTTCCATGGTCCTCATCCAAACCATTAAATGAGATTGTTGACTTTTGAGTATTTATTTCCATTCTAGTTGTAGTTTTATACAAATCTAGGATTTCCTAAAACTTGTTTGCTTCCATTATTGTTCGATCATTGAAGAGAAACACAACATCTACAAACAACAAGTGAGATAAAAATAGACTCACCTCCCACTTTTATAGAAAAAAAAGGCATCTTGATTTCATGGTCTACTTGTACTCAATGGACACAATTTTTTACGATCCTCATATTACAAGCTTGTTTGCATAGGTACAAAAAGCTAAGACATGTTTCCCAGTAAGGCCCTTAGAGGTCATTCTCAATTGGGTAAAGTGTGATTTTGTAAGTTCATCAAACAATTGGTATGCATCCTTAGTCAAGTATTTTTTTCAAACAATTACAATGCATCCTCAATTTCTCGGGAAATTTTAATCTTGCATTGGAAAATCATCTCCAAGGATATATGGGGAGCTACACAAGGGGTCAACGAAGTAGAAAATAAAAAAGAAAAAAAAGAGGATGTATATGGTAGAGGATGGATAAGCATAAATTATGTATATTTCATAGAACAATGCATGAAGGATTATGAATATTGTCCAAATTTTGCATTCATTAAAATATAGAAAATATGGGGAGCTACACAAGGGATCAATGAAGCAGAAAATAAAAAAGAAAAAAAAGAGAGGATGTATATGGAAGAGGATGGATAAGCATAAATTATGTGTACTTCATAGAGCAATGCATACAGGATTTTGAACATTGTCTAAATTTTGCATTCATAAACAGAAAAAATAAATGTGTTAACTATTATTCAAAGTTGCTAGGCCATATTTTGGATATAAAAAAGTAACAATAAACACAAATGCATGCTTAAGTAAAATAGGAACATGTAAGAGCCACAAATTACAATCATGAATAGGTGAGAGCTGTTAAGAACCATAATATATCTACAAATATAATCACCACAAATACTGAATACACAATAGATCCACGGAGCAATATAGAAGAAACCACATTTTATTATTACCAAAACCTTGAGGTAGGGAAACACCATACAATGGATCCTATTATGGAAGGGATCCTCTCCTGCTCACTTGCCTCTTCGAGGGGGCATCCTCCTATTGAGCTACCACTCAAATACAATACTTCTCTTCATGTCCCATTACATTTCTTGAACCCCTTTATATAGTGCTACCATCACCTAAGAACATTCTAGAGGAATAATCTTCTAGAAGTATAACCTTCTAAGAAGTCTTCTTACATTTATTATATCTAACTATCCATATATTATATCTAACTACCATAGTGGGCCTTATTTAATAATATAGTGGACCTAGTACACCTTACATTGAATGGCCTCCACTATTATCACTATGGGCCCTCTAGGCCTCCACTACTACCTCTCTAGCTACCTAACATTCCATCCCCTGTATGAAAGAGTTGTCCTCAATGCTTGATGTACAACCATATACCGGGGTCTCATGGATAATTGTGGACCATAATGCTGAAGAAGACTAGAGAACCAAGGTCACATTGAGAAATCAAAGCCACTATGATAAAGTAGTCCAAACGTCAAGGTAAACCAGGGTTCCATGTCCAAGTGTTCATGCGAACTCCACACGAAAGATATCGACACCCAATAACCAATTGAAAATGATGCTCCCAATACTGACACATATCATGTAGATCCAAATAAGAATATCCAACCACATAGTGGGAAATGGTTAATGTTGAATCTGGAAGGAACAACACCATTATAGAATATGCAGGTTGGACGTTGGTAATCATAACTAGCCCCTGATGTGGGATATTGATGTTCTCTATAGAAGGTGGAGTAGAGTCATCAAATAAAATATGGAAGTGGTTGTCATCCCATAAATGACAACTATCCATATACCAATCATCGCAATCGACCTCAAAATCATAACAAACATATATTTCTTGATTATATTCATCCCTGAGGTCCTCCATAAGAAATATCTCCTGCATGCTATATAATGAATCTTGAATACTACAAAAACTATCATTGAGGCCGTCTGTGAGACCATCTACAAAGTCATCCAATCTGTCAAACAATTGGGCTTTGAATGTTTCAGTAATATGTAGAATTTATTTGAGGGTTTGAGAAGAAATAACCATCTGATTACTGTATGAAAATTTATGAACTCTGCAGTCCCACCGCCATCACGAAAAAACCCAAAAAAATAGAACTATAAATTACTACAGAAAATCGCGGCATTTTCCGGAAAAACCCTGAAAAACTGTTGAATTAAAATGCTCATAACTTCACTTCCCGGACTCTGTTTTGGCTGATTTATTTTTTGAAATTGGGTGAAATTGTGAGAGGAACTCATATATGTAATTTTTTTGGGCAAATTCGGCCTCCATCTGCTATAGAAATAAAAACAAATCGCGCGGTCGTCCGTGAAAAAACCCCTGAAAATTGCAAATTTTAAAACTTCAATATCTTGACTTCCCGGACTCCATTTTGGACGATTTGTTTTTCAAATTGGGTGTTTTTATGAGAGGAACTCATATATAAAACCTGTTTCTACAAATTTTGCACATAAATATACCAAAATGTTCTGGAATGTTGTGGCTCTCTTTTTTCTTCTCCAAAAAATAAATCTGCAAAAATAAAAAATATTGCCCACAATGTCTGCCAAGGAAAGTGCTCTGATACCACTTTTTAAGAACCTGAATATATATACAAATATAATCACCACAAATACTAAATACACAATTGATCCACAACAATATAGAAGAAACCACAATTTATTATTACCAAACCCTTGAGGTAGGGAAACACCATACAGTGGATCCTATTATGGAAGAGATTCTCTCATGTTCACTTGCCTCTTTGTTATAACCCTAAATTGCACCACACATGCTTACCTGGCATCAGACCAACTCATATCCCTTCTTTGCCAAAAAAATACTGAACAACTCTTCTAAAAACTCCATTTTTAAAAAGTAAACGCTANNNNGCTAGCAGGCCCACTACAGCCCGCGTTTGCCTTCAGAATAAAAAAAATTGGAAAGTTGTCGATGGGACAAAAAGCTATGGGTCAATTAACTGAAACTCCCGGCCATGCATGGCCGAGAGTTCGTCCAAAACCCTAGCTCCTTCTATCCTATAAAAGAAGGGGTAGGGGTACCATTTGGAAGGGGAAAAAGATAGCAAAGAAACTCTGCCCAATTGCTGAATCCATTTGTCCCAACACTTTAGCCTTTCCTTAAGCCTAAGAAGAATTCAAGCAAAGCAGTTGGAGGACAAAGAAGAGGAGGAGCCCAGGATCAGGATCGAGGAACGGTGGCCGGTCTCTACCATTATTGTAAGTTGATTCATCTTGAGATTAATAAAAGAATACTTTTCCCGTCCCAATGCACGTGTGATATATATTTTATTTGATTTATTCTTTATCTCTAACCCTTAGGTAGAAGAATAGCATGCATGCATAGTGTTTTGTCTTGATTGCAGGATTGTTTTTGAAAGGAGCAGCGAGAGCAAGCGAGTAAAGCACAACGGAGGATCTACATCAAACGTCGATATAAAAAGGTTAGTAGGTCTTTTCCATGCTTGTGTGTGAAAAAAGGGGTTTGAGTATTGGGGTGATAGGTTAAAAGTGATTTTTATAAGGTCATGATCTACGTACAAGTTCATCCCTAGCTTGTTAGTCCATAGGGTATTATTTCCCAACAACAGAATTGGCGACTCCACTGGGGATTTTACTCTTAGGGTTTCCAGATTTCAGTGAGGTTTTTGGGTAGTTTAAAGGAGTAGATTCTCTGTTTCTTTGTTTGTTTGTTTTCTATTAGGTTAGAGATAGCAGGGAACCTGGTTCTTAATACCAGCTTTTCCTTGACTGTTGCTTGACATTTATTATCGGGACACACAGAGGTACACGCAGCCTGTAGAAGGCCTGCACGCGTGTAACCCGCGCCCTAACCTTCTACAGCCCGTGTTTGAACACTTGCTGTAGAGGTTTCAGTAGCGTGTAGGGCTCAGAGAGCTTAAGAGGCAGTCTCCTCTTCCCTGTCAGAATTTTACATTCTCAGGGGGATTTTTGGATCCTGTCTGGGTCTTGCTGGTTTACAGTCTTGTCTTAGTCTGCTTTATTGTGATTGTTATTTTTCGCATTTAGTTTCTTTTTCTGTTAAAGAAGAAGCATCCAAACCTTTAAGAGACCTTGGTTGTCAATACCAGAGGCCTCTTCCAGGTCTGGGCTACCTGTGTTTGATTTTTCTTGGATTTTATACCTACACGCGGCTTGTCTCAATTCAGCTCGTGGGTACCCGTGTGCTGTTATAGCTCAGCACGCGTTTGAATGCGTGCTGTCTCAGTGACAGTCGTGGTCTTGTTAGGTTTCTTTTCATTCAGGGTGGGGCAGTCATCCCCTCTTGTGGTGAGAAGTTTTTCCTCTTATGGGTTTTGAGTCTAGGGTTGCACAGTCAGTAGGCTAGGGCCTCTTATCCTTAGCCTATGTTTTTCGTAGTTGATGTTTTGATAGAAAAGACAAAAGAAAAAATTTGTTTTATGGTTTTTAGACAAGTGTTAGAATCGGTGCTTTCTTAATTGCCATTGTGCGTCTTTGCTCTGGTCTTTGCGATCTGCGCTTTAAGCCATAATTTTATTTTGTTTTCTTGGTTTTGTTTGATTGGTTTTGCAATTAAATAAAAAAAAAATTCTCTTTTTCATTTTCTTCTTTGTTTGAAGATTGTGTTGTTGCATCAGTAGCTAGGAAGAAGTCTTTTTTTCATAAGTTGTTTTGCAGTGAATTTAGCGCATAAGTAGCTCGCAGATTGAGCGAAATTCCTTTATGTTTTTTTGCATGAAATCTTAGAAAATTCAAAAAGAAAAAGAAGTCTTTCTTGTTGAAAAGTTGCTGGTTTTTGCATTTTTTTTGTAACAGTTTTTGTTTCCAAGCATTTCTTGTTCATTTTGCTTTGAGTCTTTACACACCATCAGTTTCACCTTCATACCTTGTGACGTAAAAAATCCCATTAAAAGCAACGTTAATTAAAAACTATTAGACTTTTTGTTTGTAGGGTTCATACACTAGCTCGGGACTAGGGCCTTGGAATAGGTTGGAGAGTAAATTCTCCAAGGCCACTCAAACCAAACATTGGAGTCTGTCGTAGGGAGTGTAGAAGTCTAGTTACAGAAAGTTATCCGGGACCCCCCTCTAACACAGGGGCTAAACACGAGGTCGCGTAAGGAAAGGTAGCGGAGATAACCCCTCCAAAGCCGGACCGAGCGTAGTGGAGNGAGAGCAAATGGTCCGGAAGACAACTGAGGACCTTTTGCTCTCTATACCCTTGACAGGTTTCGGGCTTGATACCCTGCTCATTGTGGTCTACCCGACTATCGACCGTACCCACCTGGTGACTGTTCGCGTGTTGGCAAACTAGTTGCCAATCTTTTCTAGGGACATACACAGGTGACTACGGGGGCATACCACGGTACCTAGGATAGACATCGGGCCACACTTTGCAGAGTATACCCGAAGGGTGCTTCCGTATTCGAGTTGCACTTGCACCGGTAAGTTGCTCTAGTGTTGGTTGTTGTAACTGTTCTTCGAAATAGTTAGTGATTGCTTGTCTTATCTTTTTAGTGATTGCTTGTCTTTTTAGTGTGTGTTACTGGTTTTTCGTGTAGAATACCTTAGCGTGTCGTGAATCTTCTCACACAGTGGAGGATTCAGAGCTCCGCCGGTCACAAAGGCTTTTGGGCCTGCCGCCGGTTATACTAGAGCCACCCCCGCCACCATTGAGGCGGAAGCTAGACCAACAAGGGTCTTTCAAAGCAATTGAGTTACCAACCATTGAGCTCGAACACCTCCCAGAGGAATCGACCGCCAATATTGGTTTGGTTGAAACCTAAAACACTGATACTTGGCCGCAAGCTATTATGCCAATTCAATTTTACGAACGCCTGTCAGTGCCTCACACAGCTATGGCAACAAACGTTGTTACTTCCTCTGGGAATTCTTCCATTCCCATCTCTGTCACTACCACAGGAGAAGCTTCTCCTAACTTGCCTTTGTCGATGGTCCAGGCCACCATGGTCTTGGCCGCAACTACATCGCACAGTGGACTGACCCCACCTATCGCGGCGGCCACACCTCCATTCACACCTAGTGTGACAGGCCCTCCATTTTCATACGGTATGCCTAGTTCAGGTACAAGTCCTGCACTCACTTACTCCACTTTACAGACTTTGGGTCTGGGGGCAGGGAGATCTAACGCTCCTCTGCACGGTCAACTTGGGGGCATTCCTATTCCTTTCAATGCTTTTCCTTACGCTGGAGGTCATATCTCTCCTTCGTCCCCTTCGCTTGGTGGACTACATCAGCAATCCGCCGGGCAGCCTACACACACGAGTTCATTTGGAGCCAGGAGTCAAGGAACACCTGCGCAAACTCAGCCGGTAGGTTCGTCACCGTTTGTTTGGAACGGGACGTTTGGTAACAACACTTTCGCATTCACTGCTTTCCCATCTGGGGGCACTCCCATTTTTGGACAGTCTACTCCAGCACAGGGTACTATTCTTGCGTCGGGGGCACATATACC
>JASDQU010190629.1:6859-18144 GCA_032191745.1 Picea mariana
TTGTAAATTTTTGTTCAAATGAAATTTCATGTAGCTTGTTTTTTCCTTGATAATATATTATATGTGCAGTGCCATATTTTATGTCATTGGTTTTTGGATCTAGTTAGTATATTCTATGGAAATTCATGTGAATTGTCAAGAAAAATATTTTCCGAAGAAGTATTTTAAGAAGAGGGAAAATTACTCCATCAATAAGTCAATTCAAATATTAAAAACGGATGTCATTATCAATCTAGATTAATTTGAGCCTACAATTCCTTATGTAAATTTAATCCTTATTAAAAAACCACCAACTGATAACAACTTTACCGGTTGAACTAATGTTTGAAATAGAAAGTGGAAAACAAATCCTCCTAGGTCTAATTCTATTCCTTGGCGACCTTGTTAGGTCTCTAACTTTTTTGTTTCTATGATGTTGTGCCTATATATGTTAATGTCATATTTTTAGTCTAGTATTAGGTTAGGTTAGTCATATAACATTGTATTCTTATGTGATGTTGTTTCTCTCAATTTTTTATAATCACACGCAATTCTAGATGTAGTGATTAACTCTAGTTTGTAGTTGATGTAGCTTGTTTATACACTATTAATAAGGAGTAGCTAAAATATAAAAATTTCATCACGAAATCTATGATAACATGATGAAATCTACTAGTCAGACAATGTAAAATGAAAACATGCCAAAGTGTCTTAGAAAATAAAACCGTGACCACTGTAAGTAGCATAAAATTGTGACCATTTTAGGTAGCTGCAAATCAACACGTCACAATTTAAACCAACCCAACCCAATTGTGGATGACAAGTGGTTGGCATTATTTTTTTAGTGGTGAATTTCAAAGATTGACATTTTCTCTACAAAACAACGTAGAGTGATTCAAGTTTAAGAAATTTTGACCACTTTCGTTAAATGGTGTGTAATTATTTTCCACGGTGATTAAGTACACACTATTCTAAATTACAAATTAAAACATATCGATCTTAATAGTTAATCGATAATAAAAAAAAAGCATGTTAAAATGTCTTAGAAGAAATAATTGTGAGGATTGTAGGTCACTGTAAATAAATATATCATAATCGAAAGGAGTAGCTAAAATATCATGAAGGAGTAGCTAAAATATAAAAATTTGACAACTTACTCTTTGGTATCATGTAGGTAAGACAAATACTTGTCAGTACAAGGATTTGTCACTATGAATGAAAATGATCGGAAGCTTGCTCGGTTAAGAGCAACATTAGAGGCGAGGGCTATTGCCCTTGCTATGATTGTAGGGGCTTGCAAAGAAAAAGACTTTTAATAACAACAACTGAAAGACATTGTAGGGAGAAGGGGCACGCTGAAGCGGGTTATGAATATCGTCCCTTGGTAAGAGGATTCAATATTTAATGTATTATCTGTAATAGTCATCGTGTCATGAATTTTAGTAATATTTCTTCTCGAGATTTTTATATTTTCTATACACACTAACTTTTCTACGTTGATTTTAAATATATAGACAATGCCCCCAAAATGTCGACCTCCAGAGAGTTATTTGCCAAGTACTGGAAGAAATACTCCTTTATAGGGTGATGAACTTCGAGATCAGAATATTGAAGATGATGATCAAGTTATTAATGATGATATGGATGGAGATAACATTAGTGATTCAAATCAAGAAGATGAGATACATAGATTGACCCAAGACACAATTTCTCCAATGGATGAGGACAACCAAGATGATAGTCATGATGTTGATCCTCTACTCGAGAAGTCACATCAACCTCTTTATGAAGGCTCAACAAAAAATCTTTTATTTTCTATATTGTTGTTGGTGAACTTGAAGGTTTTGAATGGTTTATCAAACAGATGCCTCAAACAGATACTAAGGTATTTAATTTGTTAATTATTTATGCCTGCATGTTCACAAATACTTTTAAGGTTCAATTTTTTCCTATATTGCTATTGTTTTCTAATTTGCAAATTAGTATGGATGTGATATTGATGATTAATATTGATTACATTGATTTATTGTTTTGAATTTTGTAGATTGTTAGGTGAATTTATATTAATGACATCAAATATTTTTCCACGCACATATCAAAGAAATATCCGTGATTATGAAAGAAATTGGAATGGACTATTAGGCTATTGATGCATGTCCTAATGATCATATCATGTAATATAGACAATATGCATTATAAAATGAATTCTGACAATGTCAAATAAGTAGATATTGAACCGATAAAGCGTCAAAGAAGGTGCCTCACAAAGTTCTTCGTTATATTCCGATAATTCCATGTTTCCAACAGTTGTTCAGGTGCCAAAGTATAACACAGTTTATGGATTTCCATGCAAAGAACGAGAGGCGAGATGATGTTCTTCGAATGCCTGCAGATGGTTCTGCATTGAAGTAAATTGAAGAAAAGTGGCCAATTTTTAAAGAAGAACCTCATAGTGTTAGAATTTCGTTGGCAGCTGATGGTGTCAATCCATTTGGATGTCGATAAAGAGAGAGCACACAATGTTGGCAATGATTGTTCCAGGTATTTAATTATCTTTTATTTGCTTTAAATTATGACAAAATATTTCATTTCTTTGTTTCGTGCATAGTAATGATTTCTTTTATATATAACGACATCTAGATAAATATAATTAATCATGCAGTATGTTGAACCAATTAGGTAAGTACTAGGTTAAGTATATGAACGTATATATTGAGCCTCTTATCGATGAGTTGTTGAAGTTATGGGATGGCATCACTATGTATGACATCTCTAGACCAATAGAGCAAAAATGATTTCAATTCCATGGAATACTATCATGGACAATTCATGATGCTCCAGGGTTAACACGTTTTTTTGGTATATTGTTACTTTCTTTTGTGATTTAATATTATATATATTTATTGAAAATATCATGCATTATTTTAAATTGTAACTTTAATTCACTACATTAATTCATATATCTTGTAGGTCTTCAAAAAAAGGGTAATTTTGCATGCCCAGTTTATGGTCCTAGGATAAAATCTCGTCATTCAAGGAGTTTAGGAAAGGAAGTGTTTGATTAGTATAGGCACTTCCTACCTAAGAACCATAGTTATCGAACTACAGACAAAGAAAAATTCAATGGTGAAGAAGATAATGGAAAAAAACCAGGAAGAATGACACCTCGCCTATGGAAGTTGGAATATATTAGAAATCGTCAAGGTATGAAAAATATTTATGTATGACATATTATATAAATCTTTGGTTAATTTCATTGGTATTAATTTCATTTTGTTTGATTAATTAGTGTTAATTTTAATTTGTTGATGTTCCATGAATGTCGTTAAGGCACAAATGGGCTTCCACGAGGAATGAACAATTACCTGATGCGATTAAATAGATTTCCATACTACAAGAACCTACAAATAGTTCATATGTTTTATACAATGCATACCGGGAAGAACATAACATAATTGTTATGGCGAATATTAGATGGAAGGACTGACAAAGAGAGAATTGGAAAGATTTGTTGTGAAATCCAGGAAGCTAATCATGCATTGCAAAGTGTTATTATTAATTCTAATGGTGATGGTCATGAACAAAATACTAGTCTTCCTTGGTTATTGACGGAGCAACATAGAAATATTGTAAAAGAGGTCATTCGAAAAATTATGTTTTCGACGGGGTTTTCGTCATATATACAAAATATCTTAACAAAAAAGGTGATTTTGGTGGGGTTAAAACACATGACTGGAATAAATTCATTAAGGTAATAGTAGGTTATAATATATTTCCTTATTGGTACACATTTTTTGGAAACAAATAATATCTATTTGTTTTTTGTTACAATATGTTCTACCTTTATCTCTCCCAGATGACTTTGACAACAACATAAAACAAATTGTTTATGTACTTGGAAAATACATGTGGTAAGTAATGTTTTATAAGGAAAATGTACTTATTATGTGATTTGTAGTGGACTTATTGACATATTATGTTTTATCTACAAATTTATGTATGCCTTGATATTATTTTATTGCATCGACATTTGTAGGTGGCTATCATCAAAATAAATCCATAAAGAAGATATAAGGTATTTTGAAGAGAGAAATTCCCCGACTAATGTGTCAAATGCAACAATATCTACCTCTAGCATTTTTCAATGCACAAGAACACTACCTCATACACCAAGTTGAGGAGATTGAATTATGTGGACCAATACACACAAGGTCGATGTGGATGGTGGAGAGGAAGTTGAAGTCATTGAAGGATTTTGTTAGACAAAGAGCATGCCCAAAGGGTTCAATGGTTGAGGGATATATGGTATATCAATGCATGGTGTATATTAGTCAATATATACCTAAATTAGCAGAAAATATGAATGTGCCTCACATTTGGCATCTTGACTCCATCAACAAATTTGAAGGGGAGGTCCTATTGGGGAAAGGTAAAATGAGGACTGTGAAAAGTAATTATTAGATGTTGATGTAGATTTAATATATTACACATTTATTTTTCCAATTTTATTTTATCATACTGACTTTTTACATTTTTTGTTCCTGCATATTGAACTATATTAAATTAATCCTTTATTAACAATAGATAATTAATGATATTAAATTGTTATTTTATCATATAGTTTCTCGAGAGTGGGATGCTTTACATTTATACATTGCAAACAACCTTGATTGGATGGAGAATTGGATAAAATATACTGAATAATACTTCAGTAGGTTATCATGGGAAGGGGTGTGTAAGATGAACAAAACATTGCATCGTCATCGAGATCAATTTCCTGATCTTACATCAAGGGAAGTTGATAAATCCTTTGGTTTAAAAGATAAACAAACAAGTAAATTGTTTACCCACATTTTCCTAGTTATTTCCCAATTTTTCAATGTATTTGGTTTATTTAATTTTTGAAATAGATATTTACTAAGTCCTATATGAGGTTTGTTAATTGGCAATCTATTTTTTACTTGTTGTCCATGTTGCATTTGAAACATCACAAGGCTATGTGGTGTAATGGTCATAAATTTTATACCAAAATGTTGGATGATAAGATGAAAACCTCAGATTGTGCGATAATTGCAGTGTTTAAGGTGACCAACATTTTCACTAGAAGTGACAGAAATCTGGAAGAAACTGAGAATAGGTACTATGGGAATTTGGAGGATATAATTGAGTGTGATTTTAATTCCTTTAAAGTAGTTTTGTTTGAGGTTAAATGGTACAGGCTATAGATGCATGAACGTGATACTGAAAGAACTGTTATTGAGCATGATAATGGATTTACCATGGTTAATACAAGGGAATTTGAACCGGGTATAGAGCCTTATGTTCTTCCAAGTCAATGTGAGCAAGTATTTTACTCAGAGGTACTTAGTAAAGTAGGTTGGTCATACGTTGTTAGATATGATCCAAGAGGAAGACTAGTAAAGTATAATCATGTAGTCGAGAATGAAGATAATAATGAGGAAGAAGATCATGATTATGTAGATCGGGAACAGGTGGCTGTAGTCGATGTGTTAGATGAAGAAGTTGATCATCCAAATGTAGGAGACGACGATCTCATTGACGATATCGATAAATATATTAGCAAAAATGATCATGATCATGATGTTTATATGAATGATCCTTTCACCAATATCGATTCTAAACCAGATCCTGATACAGATGTTGAGCTGGATGAAGAAGATGATGACTACTATTTAATTATTGAAAAGAAGAGGTATGTGTTTATATATTTTATATGATCTTTATATGTTTTTATTTTGTATAATATAGAATATGATACATTTTCTTTATAATTTCAAATTAGGTACTATGGGGAAATTGAAAGTGATGTGCAGGGGGGGGGCGAGGGGCATAATTAGAGCTTCCACCTTCACATGGTTGCCCATGTTTAGTAGAGAATGAACTATTATTGAAACCAAGAGGATATCTACACAAATGCACCTAATCATACCAACGATGTAGGTATGTCATCCCAAGGATTTACATTTTTATGTTTATATTTTTGTATAAGCCAATGAATGACAACCATAATTTAAATTTTTGTCGTTTTTGAATAAAATATGATCAATCCCAATCTTTTGTCAAAGAAACACATTGTTCTTTTAGAATTAATTCAAAAATATAATCCATTGTTCTAGTAATGGTCGGCGTGGATGCCAGGTTATTTTTCATTGAAAAATATGAAAATGTACCATTTATGAGCATTTTCAATGCAAATCCGTCAAAATTGCAGAAATCAGATTTAGCAATTTTGAAATCAACTCATACCAACGATGTAGGTATGTCATCCCAGGGATTTCATGTGACAAATAAATATCTGTCATATTTCCATCTAAAATTTTCCTATATGCCTCTCCTTTTTGCGGGATTTTCGTCCAAATTTGAAACAATATCTACATCGAAAATTGTTGGTTTTGCTTTGCGTTGAAACGATATGCCTCTCCTTTTTGATATATTCAACTACACTCTTTTGACTTGAATTTTCAGTTTTAAATTTGTGTTATTCAAATCTTTTATTTAAAATTTACAAGGAAATTGTACTAGGACTAGACACGGGCAATAGTGACCTATGAATGGGGCCAATGTTGAAATTTTTTCAAATTGTTTCTGTATGCATTGAAATTTGACATGGATAGACTATTATTATTCCTTAAACATATGGGAGGGTTTTTGGACTCAAATTTGACGCACACACCCACTTTCTTCCATCATCAATTCATCATGTAAACCATAAACCCTAATTTAGTGGAGTCATCGATTTGTCGGGTTTTAGTTTTCCCAATGAATGGATGCGTTGTTGTTGACATGGAATGGGACAACACATGTACCTTATTAATTTTCTTCCTTCACTTGATGTGGGCTTGGTCATTCCTAGCCTTGAATTTAAAGTTACCCCTAGTTTTAGTCATCACCCTTCATGACACTTGTCACCAAATGATTATATCACAAGGTTGGAGGCATATGGGCCACATTGGGATGAGGCTTTATAACCCTACAAAAACAAGAGACATTAATTGAACTTTGAATAGATTGAAAGGTGAGTGCAATTGAAAATACTAACAACCCAAAACTAAAAGGGATCAATACACAGACTGCCAATGAGAGGTGATCTGGTGGTGTGTAGGAAGAGGCCTAAAACCTTCAAAATTATCATTCTCCTCCAACTATTCACATCTATGTATAATTCTAAATCCTCATCCCTCCTTGAGTCCAATGACCCCATGATTCTAGTGTGGCCATGCTTGATGTGGAAGTTTACACATTTCAAATTATGGGATCATACATAAGATAATGTATCACCTTTAGTGGATCACACACACACACACACACACACACACACACATATATGGGAAAAATCCAACTAGAAGAAGATGCTTCATTTGTTAACTCAATATTTAATCGATTATAGAGGCTTTATTTGTTAACTCGAATCTTCCCTTCTTCTTAATCCTAGGCTCTACTTTCCATGATCAAACTACAAATAAATCCATTTATAATATTTAGAGGATAGAACCACACTCCCCTCATAATTTATAAGTTACCCTGCATAGGTCTCAATTTTACAAGGAGTCTTTGAGGAAAATCAAGCTCAAATAGATCTGATAAGATTCAATCCTCCTCTCCCACTACATCCCACACCTCTAGGAAATTTGGATGAGGAAAAGGAGAAGGAAGATTTGAAATAAAATAGACAAAAATGTAGGGTTATACCATGTCAAAGGTGTCATTACTCATTTTGTGTCATATGACCTTAGGGATGCTTGTAAGGAGAAAAAATAATGGGACAAAAAAAGAGGCAGGGTAAATGACATAATGCACATGAGACATTTTTTATTCTATAATATATATCTCTCTGCACCCTCGTCCTTTGTCTCTCAGGCGCAAGATTAGAAATTTGGGTAGGAAAACCAACATCGAGTGGTTTCTTATCATTTATTTCAAACTCCTTATAACCCTCAACTCATATTTCTTACAATACTTAAAACTAAACACTCTAACATATAACAACATATTTTTAATCCTTAAAACCCCTCAAACATTACCCTATTACCCTTCATCAATAACCCAACTAAACTTGTAATCCCAATGGCACATAAACCCTATCTCAAAACTCCTAAGAATGTATCAAGACTAATCCCCATGACCCTTAGTTACCCCCTATGACTCCTAACCGCAATCCTTTGTAACTCATAACCCATTTAACCATTAACACCAAAAATAATGATATAACACCTATCCCTTAACCTTTATAATCTTAAAAAACTAACACCAATAAAAATTATTTATTCTAACCTCTAACCTTTATAATTGTAACACCTATACATCTCCTAACCCTTACCTTGAATAACACCTATAACTCCTAATTTTTATAACCCCTGTGAATTTTAAACCTATAATAACCATTATCCACAATGAGTACCCCTAACCATATGACTCATATAACCCAAATTATTGCAATATTGTAGTCCATATAAACCCAAAAAACTAACCCCTTAAACCCCCAATTTCTAACATATATCAGTGCCTAACTCTTACAAATCTTAACCCCTAACCCTTATCAACACCAATACATATAATGCTTAACCTAAAGAACTTATAACCCTTAAACCCAAATCCTATAACATACAAAACCAAATGAGGAACCCTCATATCCTCCTTAAACCTAACCCTAATGCTAATCCCTTAACCCCTACTAATCCCTAGGATTCAAAGGATGTTGGTTTGGATGCTTCTATGGGTGTTAAAATAAATACTTGAGATTTTTCATTTTTGATATGACCCATCCACCCCCTGATGTTAGGAGAAAGGTGTCCATAATGTTTTTGAAAGCTTTGGATTCCTTATAGATGTGGGAAGGGATCGTTATCCATTTTTTAAACGGAACAACGAACAAAAAATGTACTAGGTCTAGACATGGGAAATGATGACCTGTGAATGGGGCCAATGTTGAAATGTTTTCAAATTTTTTCTGTGTGCACTAAAATTTTACATGGATAGACTATTTGCATGCCTTAATGATATGGGTAGGGTTTCTGGACTAAAATCTGACTCACACACCCACTTGTTTCCATCATCAATTCATCAATTCAATGTGGCCCACTTTTTAACAATATTCTAGGTGGTGCATATGAGAGATATTTATATGAACAAATTTTCCTAGAACAATCCACATCTATGGTGTCGCAGGGGGTGGGATTCCCTACAAATGTTTTGGGTGATTTTTTTCAAATAAGGGTTGTATGTGGTTGTTTGCAATGCAAAGGAATAAGAAACATCTCTTGTTGAGTAAGTGCTAAAGAATTATTTTCAAGATAAAATTCTAGATTTTGATGGAAGTATATCTCATATAGTTATTCCTAACCCCATAAGTGAAGTTGGGCATACAAGGGAAAAAACTAATTTTAAGATTTTTCTTGAGCCTATGAGAAATGTGTCTATCATAGCCAACCCAAGCATTTTTCCTACTATCCCATCATGAAGTGATAAGTGTTTAGATACCCAAGAATCAATTGTTGTACCTATTATTAAAACTAGGCGATCTAAGGTGGTGGGTGCAATAGTGAAGAGTTTGCTAAAGATAAATACACAATAAAATATTTCGCAATATGATGTTAGGGAAGACATTTTAGATATTTCCTTACCTCCAACTTTAGAATTTTCTTAAAACACATCATTTAATCACACTCTCTTTCGTGCATGGTTCAATGTTAAACCATTTCTTACAATTGGATAAATTTTCCCCTTTTGTGGTAACAACTATGTAATTTACCCCTCTAAAATGCTCATGTACTTGAAACCAACGCATATAAATGACATGTGAATGGGGAAAACATTGAAATGTTTACAATTTGTACTTGTATGCACTGAAATTTGACATGGTTAGACTAGACACATGCATTGACGGTATGGGAGGGTTTCTGGACTCAAACATGACTCGTGCATACAATTCGACAATCAAGCAAGAAGCCTATAGAATAATTAATGTGAATGGGGACAATGGATGTTTGGAATGGATGTATTGGCAGCATATTCCATACTGCACTAGTGTTTAAATTGTTTCCCTGAACACTTTCCCCGAACACTTCAAAATTATAAGGATGAATGACCTTTTACAACTACATGTGACACTTTACAACTACACGTGATAACACATCACTTCATCCTTGTTTACCTACAATCCTACCTACTATTTTAGTTCTGGTCTCCCCTTAGTGTCTATGGTCCTTAATTCTCCTAACAATATCTACTTTGTGTGGTGTGGACCTTATATGTCCTATTTACCAAGCATTTTTCACTCTATCCTTTCCACTACCACAACATGGTTGTATTCAAAATCTATAATGATGAGTCCAACAATCCCTGAACAAGCTAGTTGAATCACCCTCTAGTCATTTTCCACCACATTTACATCACTTTACATCTTCTCAGACCCTTTCCAAATGATGAACCCAACTTTGGGACCATCTCCAAAAATTTGTTTTTGAATTCTCCCCTGTGCAGGGCTCAAGGGTCCGTGAGCTCATGGATAATTTCCTCCTTCCTCTATGGTGTCATTCCAACATTGAATTTTCTTATGTTAGTTGTTCATGTTTCTTTCCTTTTATATAAAATAGTAGTAATTTGATTATCTCATGGAGTTTAGCTATCCATTTTTCATTTTGGTGCATATGCATGAATCACTTCTCACCAATTCTTGGGATCTTATCTTGCTCTTCAAGTTCTCAATCTACATAATGACTTAAGAAGTGGGTGATGGTAGATTATATAGACTATGCATTGTGTAATGAATATTTAATTGTCATTAATTTGAAAAAGTTTTCATATATTTCCATAAATTTCAAAAGAAACCATATCTTTCCAAAAATTTTGAAAAAGTGATTGGATGGTGTGGAAATCAAAACAAATTTTGAGTGCATTCGCTATTGGATTACCATCATTACTGGAAGGAACAATGTTTTATGGATACCACCATAGCTCTATAGTGTGATGAAGCAACTCAAAGATATTATCTTGAAATGACTTGACTATTTTGAATGAGAATTCCCATATCCCCCTGACTACAAAGTTGGAGCTTAATTCCCATGAATATTGAAAGAAACTTACAAATTCAAACTATTTATTATCGACTCAATTAACTCAATACTTCCTTAACCACAAGGTTAAGTTTTATTAAATTAATACAACTAGATTGACTATCCCAACCTTATTGAATAATAATTAAAGTTATATATATATATATATATATATATTATAAAATTAATATAAAAAAACAAAAAATTAAAAAAACATTAAAAAACATAAAAAAA